>JAEMWC010000206.1:460000-465000 GCA_016490735.1 Pachyseris speciosa | reverse complement strand
AGCGACAAAAAAATGACACGTACCTTCAATTTGCAATTATTAGGTGGTGAGTCTCCCAAGCTTCCAAAACTGACACCATCGCCAAACTTCAACTTCGAAATTCGCAAGTTGGAGTATTCGACAGTCATTACTGTTCGAGCAGTGCATTCATTCTTTGTCAATGTGCACATGCGCACAATCAGATTTGGCGTAGACAATGGAACTAAAAAGCTACAGACGAAAAGGGTCCATAACAACGGGACTCGAGCAGCGACACCATTTTGATGAGGTCACCATATAGACAGTTTTGGCTATTTCCCGTACTGATTATCTTCCTTTGGTTGCCCACGCAGAAATTCTGTCACTATACCTCAAATCTGTTTGGTGTCCCTTCAGGAAAATGGCTGACAGCAAACAAAAATGAGTTGAATTCTTCGTGATCCACAACTATTGCACACATCTTTCTTGAACATTGACTTTAGTTAACAAATAAAAAAGCCTTAACTGTGCTTTGTTCTGTTATAAGGCATGCAAGGAAGTGACGAGAGCACGAAAGAAGTAGGAAGAAGCACGAGCTGTAGGCAAGTGCTTTTAACTACTTCTTGAGTGCTCTCGTCACTTCCTTATATGCCTTATAACAGAACAAAGCACGGTTAAGGCTTTTTTATTTGTTTTATAATATAGTTTTTCCCACATTTGTAGCTAAATTGGTTTCAATTTGTCACAAAACTGAGCAAATTTTATTCTCAGCTTGGGTGCGTGGAATGACATCAGTGATCGTACATGTTGCGTCAACACTGTGTCTCGTAAAAATTCTTTTTAACTGGCGGTTAAAACCGTTCAGGTAAAACAAGCATCACTTAGAATTCGTGTCATCTGTTCTGTTTTAAGACTGTACTATTTTAATCGAGAAGTTTATTTTTTTAATTGCGACAAATGCCAGATTTGTAATGATCTTGAAACTGCACGCGCAGACAAATGGCTTCATCCGTGTGCTTTGTACTCTCATAAGGCACGCTCGATTTCAAAGAAAAGATGCGCCAGCTATATTATAAAATGAACTATCATAGCCCTTCAGCATCAATTACTACACATCCCTGACAAATTGTTCCCCAAGGATTATTTATTCAAATTCCTGCTGAATAACTGGACTGCCAACACTGAATGATTACTTAGTATGAACATAATTAACTTAATGGTATCAATAACACATCACAATTCTTTGCAAATAAAAAGTAGAATTCATACACTGAAGGCTTTTGAAATATGCTATGAAATTATTCTGATCGGTTCAAAAATTCTTTCGAGAGAAAGTTAGCAAGTGAAATTTAGTGTCACTTTATCAACAATTTATGCATTGATATTACATCATTGCGCCCATTTCAAAAACGGCAACCAATGCTCTTAAAGGCCGAGACACACTAAGTGACATGTCGTGGCAGAATTTGATGCCTTTCAAATCTTTTAGATCCCGATTTGGCTCAAGCAAATTTACACGGAGTGATTCATTGGCCAGATTTTATTTGACTTATACAGTGGAATTTCGATTTCTTGAACCTCCAGAGGAAACGCAAATTGGTTCGAGAAATCGAAGGTGGCATCAAATTATGCTTAATTGGCCGGGTATTGTGTGATTATGAGTTAGTGTTACAGTACATCCTTTTTAATGTAGATCTTGACCTTTATTCACAAACAAAACGTACTTACATACTTACTCTGCCATAGTTCGCATTGTTGTTTAGTTCCGGCTTAGCTTGGCGCATTGTGCATGTATCACCCATAAATGTAATAACAACCATAAATGTAATAATTACCATAAATGTATTAAAAATCAACCATAAATGTAATACCAACCATAAATGTAATAAAAATCAACCATAAATGTAATAGAATTTTAACCATAAATGTAATAATCTGACTCACCATAAATGTAACATTTTGACCATAACTGTAACAAATGGGATTTCAATATAAATTAGGAATAACAACCATTTATAAGGTGGGTTCATATAATGAGGGCTAAAATACACAAAATTGAAATTTGCAGTGTTACCTAAAGAGCTCCATCTGCCCACCAGACTGGGAATAAATGAGGTTTAAAAATCTCCTCACCAGACGCAGTGCCATTAATGTGGTTAATTTAGTAAGCTGGATAGAAAGTGAAAAGCCATTTTTCCCATGGGGAAATAATTATAAAATCACTTCACTTGCTTAAATGCCCATCAAAATGTAATCATCAAATTTATTTAGTTGGTTTTCGTCAGCAGCAAGTTCAGAAAGCTAACACTACTGATGAGGGATATTTATATATATATTTGGTGTATACAGTTCATTTTTCTCGCCTTAGTTACCCCACCAGCGAGAAGTGAAAAAAGAGAGCACGGCAATTGTTGCCGGTGGATGATGAAGCATGTGAAACGCTATTGAAACTTACCAAGGGAATGTTTGATGTTCCAGTGAAGGAGAGATCGACCAAGCAGAGAGCGTCTTGGGTAAGGTATTGGGGGAACAAGTCAAAATGTCAGCGGAGAGGAAAAACTTTTCTTTGATAACAAGGCAGTTCTGAGAAAGTCTGACCCAAAACATCTTGTAGCAAAGGAATTCAAGCACTGCAAAGGGATGGGCTCAAGAAAACTGGCGCACAGGTTATTAAAGAGATATCAGGGTGTTAATGAAGCACAGGTTCGAAAGATTTTGTCACAAAGTAAGCTGAATCAAAAGCTTAATGCTCGATTTATCAACAAGGCCATCATTCACGATCGACCAATACGTGCTCGTACTACACAAAATATTGAAAAAACAATCCAGGCAGAGCCGGTAATCACTGTGGATGATAAAAATTTGTCATTTTTATTTTTAATTCTATTTTTATTTGCGTAAGGGTGAAATATTGAAGCCCCTACTTATATTCTATTTACCCAGTGCAGTCAGATGGAAAAGCATATAAGTACATCCTTACTGTTCAGGAGGTTTTAAGTAGGTACATTTGGTTACGCCCTGTCAAGGACAAATCAAGTAAATCACTTGTAAAAAACTTGAACTGTATTGTGAAGTGGGTTCGCCAAGGGTTTTACAATGTGGCAATGGAGGAGAGTTAAAAAAATCCGTTGAACGCCTATGTTGAAAGCTTGAGATTAAGATAATCAGGGGATCACTGTATCACCCCCAATCACAAGGGAAAGTTGAACGACCTCATCGCTCTTTACACTAGAAAATGTTTGTCTAACATTGGAGTAAACTGGGTGTGACAGCTAAAAGAGTTTCAAAGAGTTTTCAATGAAGAGCTCATGGCTGTACTGGGAAACAAATCTCCGTTTGAGGTTTTTTTATGGCAGAGCAGAGCCTTGGGTCAGTTATCGTTGTATTTTTCTCATAGTTTACAATTTTGGTACTTTTAGAAATACATTGCACAACAAGATCTGTGATTTCTAGTCTTACTGTAGCTGCAATTGATTATTTTCTCACGAAAGCGACGATTGTAGGCGGGATTTAACATGACATCTACACTCACTGAAAATCTGATTTAGTATGAGGCAAGTCACTTGTAACCACCACAGTATTTTGTTGGTCAGGTATTGCTGACCAGGTTGCGAATCATTTCAGATGGCCCATTTTAGAAAAAGATTGCAAGCCTCATGAATGGAATTGCATGTTTCATTGCGACCTCTTTTAACTTGGCTTTGTAAAAACAGCATAGTGAGCTGTTCGCAACTGTGCATGCTTTTTTGCCAACTTTTTCTTTCTTTTCGAGTGGGAATCTTTGCTTGCTTCTTTACGCGCTATCTTTTGTCTTTGCATGTACAATCAATTGAGGATTTACAAATTGTGCAACTCGAGTCTTTCCCTTGTGCAGTCTTTGCCAGAAGGCAAAAGCGTTTCTCGAAAAGATCGATTGGGTTACTAACCAGATTTTTACCGATGTTGCAGTGTTCTACTACAGCTATTAGCGATGCAAAGGACGAGAAGTTAAACTCCACCATGGTGGAAAATAGTACACCCTGTGGTAAAGCGTAAAATAAACTGGTACCATCAACCAAACGTCTTATAGTTTCGACTTTCAGTAAGAAGGGTCGATTGTTTTCTAGCCGCTGGTTAAGGGAAGTGAAAACTCATGGGATTGAGCCTTCACACAAAACCATCCACCTCAAATGCAACGTTAAACTAATCAATCAGAAATAAAAAAAGAGGGGTTTTGACTAAATTAAACACTATGCAGTTTAGAAGCGGTGGTAAACTTAACGCCAAGTGGAATTCTCGCAAACTACTTCTGAATGTGTAGTATGAATAATAATAATAATAATTTTTATGCATGAAATGGCGTACGGTCACGTTTTTACGTGGCTGGTCCATCTGCTCGTTTGGTGGGGTTGTTTGGCTATTCTGTATTCTAATAACTCGAAAAGCAATCCTTGGAATGATCGTGTAGGTTTTGTGAAGGATAACTATTGGATATCTGTGGCTGGTCCTGGAGTTGTACCATCAACTATCCAGTTTCGACAGCAACGTCGAAAGCAGGGAGGACGTTTTTACCTTCATACACGGGTATCATATGACGTGAAGGGCACGAGTACGTTTCATGTGAGTCGGTTGCCGCTTTGTGGGGATGTTGCTATCAATCCTGGGCCTCCAAAGCCTAAAGCTCCCAAATTTTTTTGTCAAGAGTGCAGCAAAACAATACGAAGGAATCAGGACGCCATCTTGTGTGCTGAATGCAGTGGTTGGTCTCACGCAAAGTGTTTGTACATGTCCAAAGCTAGTTTTCAGCACTATTCATATAACAAAGCATCCAACTGGACTTGCGGGCTGTGTTCTTTGCCAAAGCTAACCGCCGAGTGTTATCAGCACCGTTCTTACTCTGATTCCGACTCTTCTGACTCGGACATCCAAAACGAGACGTGGAACGAGTTTGATACCGTGTTGCAGCAACATCGTGCCAATGTCAAGATTGGACATATTAACGCAAACTCCATAGCTGGTTTTAGGTTCCATGAGATTAAAACATGGCTTTTGGATGGTCGATT
>JAEMWC010000206.1:352500-455000 GCA_016490735.1 Pachyseris speciosa | reverse complement strand
GTTATAATTTTTTAAATCCGGTAACGTAATGAAGGTGACAACATGTTTTCAAGGAAACAAATGGTTTTTAAAGAGTCAGGTTTTGCCTTCGATGAAAAAATCAAGTGTTTATAACTGTTTCACTATCCTGTTCCCAAACGGACACTAAAACAGTCGTATTGTGCTTGTCCTGCTGGTGTTGACGGTCAATGCAACCATATCGCTGCAACCTTGTTTGCACTTGAAGAATTGTGTAAGCAACGGCAAAAACAGCAGCAGCAACAACAGACTTCTTGAACTTCGGAACGTTGCACATGGAATGTCCCCTGTAAAAGAAAAGGAGAAGTACTGCCTATCAGCCAAATGAAGTTCAAGAAGCATGAGCAGAGAAAAGAAAAGAAGGACCGCGAGGCTGAAGTGAAACCCGACAAGGATGTTAGAGCTAGTCACCAAAGGGTATGATCCAATACCAAGAGTTATAACGTTTTGACTGCTGTGAAACGTTGCAAGAAGAAACAGGACAAGTTATAGGGCTCAGTGACATTTACCTCTTACGACAAACAGCAGTGTAAGGGGGATTGTGGAGAAAGAACACAGCTATTGTAAAGTAGAAACGAGTCAAGCGAGAGACCACTGAGATATCTAGCGAGTCAAGTCAAGAAGCAGTTTCACAGAATTCAGATTCAAATCAAACCCAAAATCATTGCATAAACGCTACCGCATTCAGTGGATATGCTCCGCAGTGAATGCGAAAATGTCAAGTGGAGAGTTATTTCTTACTCGAGATGAAGCAGTGGAATTAGAAAAAAATACACGGGGCCAATCAACAAACTCTCTCTGGCATGAGAATCGAAACCAACGGATCACAGCCTCAAAGTGTTACAGATGTGCTGTACTTAAGGATTCAACATCACCCACAAAAGCAATCCACGAAGTATTAGGGTACAAAGAGTTTCCACCAACCAGAGAAATGATGGAGGGGTTAGCCAAGGAACCAAAAATAATTGAAGAATATTTGGCTTCTATGAATGAAAATGGTCACAAAGGTATCAAAGTGTTAATGTCAACCACGGTTTTTTGGCAGCTAGTCCAGATGGTTTGGTCAAGGATCCTTCACATAATCCATCAGAAGGGATGTTAGAGCTGAAGTACATTCAGATGAGAGAGGGGGAGACACTCAGGGATGCATTGGTTAGAAAGAGAATTTGCGTGAATGAGAACCAAGAAGTCAAAGTCAACCACCACCACCAATACTTTTACCAGATACAGCATCAAATGTTCGTTGCAGGCCGGCATGGGAATGATTTTGTGGTGAAAGGTTCATTGTCCACTGAGCTCTTTATCCAAAGAATTGATGTTGATGGCTCATTTTGGGCATCGGTGCTTCTAAAACTTCAACATTTCTTTGAGTCACATGTTACCAGAACTCGTCTCCAGAAAAATAAAATATGGCTTACCTAGAGTCGATTTCTAAGCATTCAGTGACTTTTCCCTGCCATATGACAGTCTTCCATCTGTCACAGAAAAGACTCAATCCTGAAATGAATCTCCTTTTACCAAGATTTAACATACATGATATAGCAAAATTCAATGATTCTGTTTAAAGGGGCAGTGTCACGCTATTGTAGCATCACTTTAAAAAGCTTAAAACTGCCATTGCATCAGTGGAAACCTTAAAATAATGGTCTAGTTTTGTTGCCAAAGACTGTAGTACTGCATTGACACCATAAACTTCTGTATTCCATGTAAGATGACGAGGATGGAAATGGATTGAAATTTGAAAAAACTTGCCAGTTTTTTCAAAATTTCAAGCTATACATTGAAAAATCACCAAAAAAATTATTATGGTTAGCTCTTCCTGCTAAAATTTCATTGGAATTCATCTTGCTGATTCTGTAGAAGCATTTTTTGCACGATAACAGGTAAAAGGCAGTAATTTTGGCAGAATTGAACCAAAAACAGCAAAAATCCCGGTGACAGTGCTCCTTTAATGTAATAAAAGAAATGATTCCGTCACATTGTTCTTCAAATTGATTGAATCCATTCACCCTTTAACCCTTTAAGCCCCAATAGTGACCAGCATCTAATTTCTCCTAACAATATCAATGTGTTATCAAACATATGGGTCAAGTGAATGAATGACATGATCACCAAAGATGAAATGTCTTGATTCTTAAGCAAATTCTCCCAAGCAGTACCATAAGAAATATACTGAGAACAGTGAGAAAAATATGCTTTTTAATACTGGGGCTTAAATAGCGAACAACATACCATAAATTCATTGTAAGTCAGATTTCAATTAATAAGACTGCTAACATTGCCCTGGAAAAACAAGAAACCAAAACTGAAACATAAAATTTCTGTTTATGTTGATCCAGTTGTGAAAATAAAAGAAATGCTGACCATGTACAAACCATTTGACAGCTGTTTCACTGTGAAAGTGAGAATAAGCCACTGGAATTATTTTACACCGGTGGCTGTGGCTTCAAAAACCAAAACATTCCTAACATACTCTACTTTCTTGCTTTGACAGTAATCAGTGTTATAGAAAACCTACAATACAACAGTAACTAGAATCTTCATGGCTTAAAGGTTTTTGAAAAACAACTGTCAACTACAGAATTTTTTCTCATTACAGGTACCTACGAAATAAGTGGGGGAAGAAAATTTGTGATGGCTGCAATAACAATAAAAATGTCAGAAGCTAAGCCTGAAAGGGAGACTGGAATTGGTCTTTCCAGGATATGCCAATTTTTAATTCGTTCCATGCATCTTTCAACGTGAACCTTAAAATCATAACAGAGCATTAACGTTTTAAAGTTGGGAAATCCTGTATAAAAAGCAACATCTGAGTCCATACATACGTACGTACGTACGTACGTACGTACGTACGTACGTACGTACGTACATACATACATACATACATACATATCCTCTCCCCGTCGGGGCTTTTTAGGGATAGTTTACATCACTGGCCGGGGGACTTGACCAGACTGCTAGTGCAGTTTACAATTAATGAAGTAACTAATGAGTGCCCCCGTAATATAGATATCTAGGAGAGACA
Source organism: Pachyseris speciosa (assembly GCA_016490735.1). Lineage (NCBI taxonomy): Eukaryota > Metazoa > Cnidaria > Anthozoa > Scleractinia > Pachyseridae > Pachyseris > Pachyseris speciosa. Next base: position 451,957 of record JAEMWC010000206.1, on the reverse strand, counting down.
CTAGGGGTGGTCTCAGCCAGAGTTTTGTTACGTCCCTAGTGGTTCTTTTACGTCCCACAGAATCAGATGAAGTGAAAGTACTGTGAGATGGGGCCTACGGTTTATCGTCCTTATCCGAGAAGAGTAGAAAGTCTAACCATTTGCAGATGTCATTACAAAGGCAGCACTTTCTCCTCAGTTATTTTTAAGACCCCGAGTGTTGATCCGGCCGGGGTTAGAACCCGTGACCTCCCGCATGGTAGTCCGGTGCTCTACCACTGAGCTAACCGGACTACCATTCAATGTCAAATCTAAGGTTAAACAATTCTGTCTGTGTGCCAAACTCCACCTTTGCATGCTCATGATATTCGGTTTGTGTAGCTTCCTCCTTTTCTTGTACTTCCTCACTCAAAAATGTTGCAGTACCTTGCTCATTTGTGGCCAGCTTATCGTTGGTCTGCGATAGCTCGCTTCCCGGTGGTTCATTCCGATCAAGAGAGTTTCCAGCGATATCATCTGTATAACTTAGTCTTGCAGATGGTTTCAGACCAGATTTTGTAGGCACTTTTATCACGTCTTCGAAAGGAAACGCTTCAAAACACGTTGATTTGACACGGCCTTTGACCACGGAAAAATCGACGGTAAATCGTGCCTACTTCTCTTAGTTCCACCTTTGAAGTGATGCGCACAAATACGAGTGTTGTCAGAATTCAGTTTCAGTGTCGTATTACGAATCAAGATCTTGTACTGTCTTCTTAGCCACATTTCTTTGGGAATTCAATAATACTTGAGTGCAGTATTGTTCCGAAAATTGTAAGTGCAGCCGGGTACACAGCAATTCACATGTTTACGTCGACACGAGACGAATTAATCAATCAGCACTTCCTCGCAGACGCCATTTCTCTTCCATCGCATCTACCCAAACGATCCCATAAGCCCCCATGAATCAATTTCGTACCCAGATTCCTCGTAGTTTATGGAGTGGGGAATAAGCGTGTTCTCTCTTGCTCGGAGTTTTGGCTCAACTTACTGGCGTTCTGTAATCCGAAGCAGTCATTGGGTACCTTTCAGACTGATGACAGACGGATTTGTGGCTTGTTGTGTGATTAAAATGCGAGAAAACAGCTTATCCGGAAGAGTCAATCTGTTTAAAGGCATGAATGTAATTGACATCCGCACTAAGTGGTTTCAAAATTTTCGCAGGTTCGAGTTATCGAGGGTCAATCTGTCCCACGGGAGACAAAATTGGTTCGAGTTATCGGGAGTTTCAAGAAATTGAGGGTTCAAGAAATCGGGGGGTGAAATTATAGAGCTAGAGTGAAGCAAATCCAAGGGAAACAAGGTTTGGTTCGAGATATCGGGAAGTTAGGGAAACCGAGTGTTCGAGAAATCGGGATTCCACTGTATAAATTGCGATGATGTTAATCCATTTTGGCCCATTTTTAACAGTGCAGTCATTTCCTTATGAAATCTGGGCCAAATCAGGCTGACAAATGGTAGCGTGTAAACTGGCCTTAACATAAATTTTCCTTTTGTTTTTATTATAACAACAAATCAAGGATAAGAATCAACAGGCGTGCACTATTTTTTACTTGCGCCCAATTAGACGTCACTAAACGGGAATGAATTAACAAAAAATACTAAACAACAATCTACTGAACATAATAGGCTAAGAAAAAAAGATGTAAAAGAGAAAATTACCAATTTACCATGAAATCAATATCACACCTTACTGTCAATTGCAGAATGTGTCCCAAACAATCTACTACTCCTTCATTCCAATCTTTCATTTCATTGGTCAAAATCCTGGCACACATTACAAACAACCGACAAGCATCAACTTTCATTGACAACAAACTGACAGTTACTTTGCTAGCAAGATTCAACGTTTAGCTAGATCTCCCAAACCATGTTCAAGAGGTCTAATGTCACTAGTACACAAGCTTCCAGAAAATCTAACCAAGGTTTTAATTTACCAGAGAATATCTTCTGCACAGGGGATTCATTTCTGTGGGAAAAGACATCATCATAAACAAGCAAACTCGTTTGAGCCTATGCAGACAGCTTGGGTTGCCCAGATGAGTAAATCTTCTTCCCCCTCTTAACCGTTTCTGCATCATTCATTGGAACCAATGGAGATTCCATTGCGCGGTTTGATGTCTGCGCCAGAAAAGGCCAAAAGAAGACAGCAGCACTAAATGTCATTTCAAAGCCAGTAAGTGAAATGCAAAAGGATCTTCAAAACGAGTACAGTGGAACCAGGTTCATACGGACACCAAAGGGACATGCCATAGTGTCCACATTATCCGGGTGTCCGTATTAAGTGGGCTCTCAGGAAAAAAATAAGAAGAAGAAAAAACATCACAGACATATCTTATCGATACTAAGACTGAAGCAAACATTTTTATGGCAACAAAATGTTGTTCCTTTTATTTCTTAACAGTAACTGTAACCGACAAGGTCAAACTTTGCCTTAATTCAGTATCTGAAAGTGTCTTTCTGGATAGAGGATTTCACGTTTACAGGGACTGGTGGGCTCCTACACGAGGTTAAATTTTACCTCCTGCAACCAGAGTGAAAAAATGCCGAGGATAAAAACTCAGTCACTGTGTTAAACGCTATCAGCCATGTTCCACATCACCTTCCCAACATAAAAAAATCACACTGGTGTAGCTATCAAAGTCAAAGTCAAAGTCTACCAACCAAGGATCGGTAGATGTATGTGGAAGTAAGGGACAACAGTTCAAGTATCAAACACTGAAAATAGACATTGCAGAGATAACCAGTGTCCGTAAAGTGGGGTTGATGATATACGAGAGTTTGTCACTCAGGACACAGAAAAGTGTCTGTTGTCCATATCAACTGGTGTCCGTATTAAGCGGGTTAAATTTAGTGAAAATGTATGAGCTTTTCATTGTGTCCGTAGAGCGGGGTTCCACTGTACAAGGAAGCACACACCGATGCCAAAGAAGAGAAGCTGCACCAAGTAATGACCCTAATCGACAATCAAATTCTTGGTGCGCATGATGAACTGACAGTTTTCAACCAGCATATGTAGTCAAGTTGCTTGCACAAGATGACTTTGGTGGTTTCAATGACAGGCAACTGCATGTTTGCCAAGCTGAGCGTGATGTGGACTATGATGAACTTGTGCTGTTCAATGCCACCACACATCCAGAGCTAAAACGCGTGTACCAAATCATAAGAGATTACCATAGTCGTCCTGTCAACGACACGTTAAATAAACAGGCACACAAACTTTTTAAACAATATCACGATGAGCTTGTTATGGAACATGGTGAAAATTGACATGGAATCATCGCTAAAGCGATAGGCCAAATGGCTCGCATTTTTATGATTGTGCATGTTTTGGATAATGCAGTTGCCATTGAAAGTCAAGAGTTGGAATCAAATGAAGAAGCGAACAATGTCGTAGTTGATATTTCTTCCAACATCCCTAAAGAGCCTGTCTAACAAGCAATTGTGGTAATGAATAACATCATTGACACAAAGTTTGCAATGATGCCCCCAATCAGATAATGCTGTCAACAGAGGAAACTTCACGATGCTCAGCCTCCTTCACAACAGTCACAAGATTTTTCTCTTTCAGAAACACTCACAGACCTTCATGGGAAGTACATATAGAAAGTTTTACTTCATAAAGGCACTCAAGTGAAGGCTAGTGAAGTTTCTGGTAGACATTTGATGCCACCTGTCACTCCTTTGCTGAATACAAGCAATCGCTACCCTAGTACAGCTGCAGAACGTTTCCTGAAGTGCAGGGAAGATTTAGGACTTGGCGACATTGTTCGTGGCCAAAACAAAGGTCGTGGGAAACATGCATCTTAAAGAAAAGGCCCCTTGAAGATCTGTCGACTGAGGGCTGGAACAAGCTAAGGAAAATCAGTGTTACTGACGAACAATATCAACAAGCCATGCAATAAACGCTCTTCACACTTGGGATGTTTCGCTAAATGCATCGCAGACAGATGATTTAATAAGGCAAATAAATTTGATAAAGAACTTGTAGCATAGACTGCTACACTGTACTAACACTATGCAAGTTTCGTTATGTTTTAATACCACTCAGATTTTTAAACGACAGAATTAGGTTTGGTTTGCATTTTGCATATGTTACAAGACTTGTTATAGTTATTCATAGTTTTCCACAACGTTAAATAATTTACTTTTCATTATTTTCCATTATAAGAAGACTAAAACTACTCAACGTCAATTTCTTTGTCATGAGATATTACTATAATTGTCTTTTATGTTTTGCATTGGGCTGATATAACTGCCTGTTATTCTTTAAGGCTGCATTACCCGCGCTAGTTTACTGGGCTCTAATGACTACACACAAAGATGGAGTAAAATGGCTGAGGGCAAGGCCCAAAGCCGCTTTTAATTGAATCGTAAAAGTCTGAATAGTACAAGATAGATAACATTGTTCTTGGCCCAGTAAAGAAAAAGAAAAGTGCTGAAAGCATCACGGTTTGCAAAAGCATGATGCTGCCCCACCCAAGGGAAATGCAGACTCAAAGAATAGGGCATATTAAAAACAAGGAAAATGTACGAACAAGATGAGAACCGTTGCCCTTGCTGATCAGTTCCCCCAAGTTCAAGATTCCTAAACCATACAAAGCAACAATTATTACAGCACTCGGGTGAGGCCTGTATTGTCATATGCTTAACTAAAGAAGGTACTGCTGTGTATGAAGTGCAGCCCTATGACCTAACCACATGAATCAAAGACTAACTATCATTGAGGAACCTTAAAAGCAGTAAGGCAATCTAAACAAGTGCTCGGGGGACTGCTGCCCTTGCTGATCAGTCCCCCTTTGACCAGATCTCATAACAAATTATAAGAAATAAAAGGGGGAGGAGCTGCTGCCCTTGCCAGTCAGTCTCCCCCAAAATGAACAATAATGTAGATGGTATTGAAACAAAATTAACATCAGAAACCTTATTAAAGAAATTAAGGAAAAAAGGGGGCTGCTGCCCTTGCTAACCAGCCCCTTAATTCCCAAGCAAACCAGGAACAACTCCCCCAACCAGTTGTTCCTGACCTCTAAACTTAAAGAAAACATTATGTTGAAAGTGCTGATATGCCAATGTATTTCTGGAAGGCATTCGACTTCCAGCGACCTAAAAGCCTAATCTGGGTGTCAGACATCCCCTGACCTGCAGCATGCGAGGCAACCCCTAGTCTAAAACTGGGACTTTTGTACCGGTTTGGACTCAATCCACAAAACGTAAGGGCTGAGGAAAGCTGGTGGGTAAAATGGTTCCTGGAAACAGGCCTACCATCAGGTGTGATGAAGAGATTCCCAGGCTGGTTGCCCCGCAGGGTCAGATACTTTAACAGGAGCTGCACAGGGCAAAAATTTGATTGACGCCTAATGAAGACTGAAAAGGGGCGCTGATTGTAGCTGTGCTTAAAACTTAGAAAAGTAATCTTAAAGCACTCAGTCTCCTTCTGAGCATTGATCAATTTGGAAATCTGATGAATTTGCAATAATGCACTCCCAGCTATGGAGGTGCCTGAGTTCATCTTGCCAAGTTGCAGAAAGGCACGGAACACTGTGGAGCACATAGCTTGGAACAAGCAAATTTGATACCTAGAGGTTGAAAAGGTTTCAGCAGCTGAAATCAATCTATGCAAAATCGGAAGGGTGATGGGTAATCTACAATCCACGTGTGAATCCAGCTTCCCATACCCCTTGAGCATTTGGATACTGAAAAAAGCTTTGGCCGGGTCTAGAGAGCCAAACAGTTTATGGTAGTAGCGCAATGCAGAAACATACTTATTGACTGTGGAAGATGCACGATGAATGTCGTACAAGTAAGCAATAAAAAGGCCTAGGGTAGGAGGTGAAATGGGAATTTGTTGGTAAACCCCTGGAAAGACTGTGGTTGCAAAGTGTTTAAACAGCTTCCAGGCATGTTTATAAGTAGGAAGAGAAGAAGGTTGCAGGCTGGATTTAACGAGTGAAGTTACTATATTTTCCAATTCTAAGGCTGCAGATGCAGGGGAATCTCTGTAGGGGTTGCATCCATGGTGGATGGGGCCAAGCGTCGGAAAGCATGGACCTGTAAGCGAGACAAAGAATCGGCCAGATTGTTATGGATGCCTGGAATGTGTTTAGCTTTGAAAACAATGTTATTCTGCAGACAGAACAGAACAAGAAAACGAACAAGAACCATCATGGGTCTATCCTTACAGAACTGCTTGTTAATGACGTGGACCAGGGCTTCATTATCCGTAAAAAACAAAATAGAACGATTCTTCATCTTGTGACCCCACAGACACAGACTTAAGACGATTGGGTAGAAGTCTAAAATAGCTATATTGCAGTGCATCCAGGCATCCGGCCATTTCCCATAGCACCAGTGGTTACCAAAAATCGCACCAAAGCCTAAGGCACTCGAGGCATCTGTGGTTTAGTTTGGTTGAACCATTCCATTCATCATCAATGAAAAAGGACTTTCCATTAAAATCTGACAAGAACAGCCGCCATAGTTTTAGATCCTCTTTAACCTCTTTGTTGATGCGGATTAGATGATGGGGTGACTTAATACCAATTGTCAAATCTATTAGTCTCCGCAGGAAAGCACGACCAGGTTTTATAACTGAACATGCAAGTTCAAAAGACCAGTAAGTGACTGAACTTCTGTCAGTGTTATTTTTTTACGTGTCAAAAACTGGGAGATTAATGTGACACACTTTTGAAATTTTTCCAGAGGTAAACGAGCCTCTAAGAGTATGGTATCGAGTTCAATGGCAACAAAGGATAATGTAGTGGCTGGACCACGTTTTTTCAGGTGCCATGGGAATGCCAAGATAAGAGCATAAATCTAGAAATAAGGCCAACTGAGCCTTACAGAGGGACTCAGAAGGAGCGACGAGAAGAAAATCATCTAACAGATGCAGAATGTAGTCGATTTTAAGCTTTTGATGGGCAATCCATTCAACTGCAGTGCTAAAGGTTTCAAAGGTTAGGCATGAGCTAGAGCAACCCATGGGCATACACCGGTCGTAGTAGTACAGTCCCCTCCATTGCATACCCAATAACCCATAATCCCTGGTGGAGATTGGTATAATCCTAAAGGCATTCTTAATATCGGTCTTCGCCAAAAAACATCCCTGACCTGCTTTCTTGATAAGTTGGATAGCCTCTTCAATGGTGGCATAACAAACTCTGGTATACTCAGAAGGTATAACATCGTTAACTGAAACACCTTTGGGGTAGGACAAAGATGGGTGAGGCGAAATTCACCAGGGGATTTTTTGGGGACAACAGCTAAGGGGGAAACCCGAAATGGAGGAGAATGAAATGGACCGGCAAGCCGTTGGGCCTCCAGCTCTTTCTTAATCTTAGCATCAACAACTTCCCTGTTTTCTAAGGCGGAAATCAGGTTGTTGGAATAAGAGGACTCTCCAGAGCCTTCAAAATGTAGTGGAAACCCTCGACTAAAACCAGATATCAGCAATTCTGCAACTGAATGGTCGTACCTGTCTAAAAGCGAATGAAAACGTTCAGTTCTTATTGGAGTTGGGATGTTGGGACTTGGCAGGCTGGGGGCGTTTTCCAGGAATTTTGTTTTGGCCACGAAAATTACACCGGGATATTGGATGTGCCTCTTTACACTTAAAACAAGTGTGCTTGAAGGTGCAACCTGTGCACACCATTCCCTTATGAAACTTAAAGCAATAGCCACTGGGAATATGAGGGAAATTGCTTCTATGTCTATTCGCAACTACGACTGAAGACTGTGGCTTCTGAGTAACTGTGCACTGAGCCCACAACCACAGCTACCAGTGGATGCTACCACATGGGAGGGACGAAACTTGAGTTTGCCTTAAGAACTGAAAGTTCTCGTCGTAGAATTTCCAATTATGCCCCCGTACTGCCAAGTCCTTTACCGTTTCACAATACTTCATGAGGGCAGGGGCCTCATGGGGATATTTCCTAGTGTAAACTCCAACAAAAACATGAAAAACTGCTTAACCACAATTCTATACTTGTTATTTTCTTTGCTTTTGAAAGAGGTTCCAGACAGAGTGACAGAACCGTACCCGATCTTTGATTATTAATCGTAATTTGAAAGTTATTGTCAAGAATTGGATTACACAACAGAGCTTTAAAGTCCACAAACTCGTTTGCCCAGATCTTCGCACACAACTCGGCCATCAACTGGCAAACACTTGGGAAGGACGAGGGTTGTGTAAAACCTCACCTGAGAGGGCCTGTTGGGCATCAGAAATGGACTCTTGCACCAAGACGGTTGTGGTGTCTGCGGCTGTCTGGGCATTAATGGGAGCCTGCTGCTTGACGGTTGGTGTTGCTGCTGGGATCTCTGTCAGTGAACTGGAGTCCAGTGTAGCATGAGCTTGCTGGGACTCAGGGTTGGAAGATGTCGGCATAGGAGTGATTCTCTTGGTGACTTCATCTGCAGCTCTTGACACCAACTGGTCAATGAAAACAGGAGGGATGCTGACATAGCGGGGTGTGACGGGAGTACTGGTGGTTGGCACGCTGCAGTATTAGCCTCTGTCAGAGGAGCTGGTGCAGTGGTTGGCTCACTCCTTGGCCTTCTGGTCCTTTTTTGGGGGTGGTTGTGCAGCAGCCTTTGCAGTGGGGCGCCTTTCTCTGCTTGAATGCTTAGGCATTATCAAGTGAGTCCTGAAAATAAAAATATTGGGTCCGGCAGAAACTGAACAAATTATGATTTGAGAGAAACAATGATTTAAAGACAATACCAGGGCTGGGACCCGATGCATCCGAAACACTGACAATGCACTAGCCAGCCCTTAGATGCCATTTAATGGGCAATTAATAATCAGACAGGAACTAGCTGACAACAGAAACACTGACAAAGGTAAAGCTAGCCCTTGATGCAACAAAAAAACATTGAGTGACCAGGCAATACAGTAGCTGCATCTGAAACACTGACAACACAGTCATCGCCATGTAAGAGGTAATATATAACGTGGCAGGGACAGGCCATGTCAGACAAATTGTCAACGCACCAGCCAGCCCTTAATGAGCCACAAAAAGAACACCTAAGTTTATACTGCCCTGGTAACACATAGCGTACAAGAAAATTTTCTAGACTTAGAACAAATCGATGGCCACATAAAAACAGAGACAAAGCAAAAACGGCTCATTTCACGCGTGCAAGTAGCCTGAATAAACACCCAAACAAAAATAGTCTACGGGGAGTTGAACTCAAAGACCTCGATAAATGTGCGAAATGTGGTCTCCATCGACTGGGCTCAAAGCATGCTTACCGCTCGCAGAATGGCGCCGTGGTAACTGCGATACAGAAGATATTGACCAGTATAATTAATGTGGACGCCATCAGCTACATACAAATCTCTTGCAGGATGCGAAAAATCCCTATGTTGCCAGCAAAAAACGTTGGGGAAGGGGTCTAAGACTATACTGACATGCTGATTAGAACTTTGGCGCATTGTGAAAAATCAAAGGTGTTAGAATATGAGATGCCACGTGCAATAACGTGACAAACACCGATTACTCGCAGGGAATATTCGCCTAAAAGCAAGCTCACAAGATACTCAATTAAAGAACCAACAACTTCAGGGGCGAGGAATGAAAGATCATTTGACAACGACAATGAGTAGGTTGTGCGATTGCAGTTTCGATACAGTTAGGCTGCCGAAAAAAGATACTGAAGCAGTGCCTAGGAGGTTAAAATTGCGGTCCAATCGAGGATCTATGCTTGTTCTTAAATCTCCTTGTAGCCTCTTATCGCAGGAATGGCCTAAGATAAGGACTTTTGGAACGGAGTTTGCCATCAGGATGAAATGATGCTAAGATAAGGTGTGACAAAAAATTGAAAACAACTCGGAGTACTGCTTCTACGTTCGAAGCAGCAAATATGGAGAAAAAGATACTAAATGTAATCTGGAAAGGACAAAGCAATCTCTTTGCCAAAGATACAACGAAATAAATGTTAGGTAAAACAAAGAAATAACTCTTACCTTATTAATCACAACGCAAACAGACGTCTTCACATGTGAAAAGTTGAAGAATGACCAACCTAACTGCCAAGGCGAGGTCGCATAGGAACGAGATAATAGAGGGGGTAGCATTGCATTTACATTCTCTTGACCGCCGAACATGTGATACAATTGTAACGCAATGACTCACGCAGACGAACTAAATACACTTTAAGATAGCACACTAGCACAAGCCTGCCGAAAAACATAAAAATCCTATTCGCCAGCAAATATTTGATAAATAAAATAAATAATCTACACACTTATACAGCCAATCATGAAATTTACAGTACATTCATTAACAACATCGGAGCACACCACTTTTCCCCTGACCTTAGCAAACACCTGATATTTGGATACCTTCCTTGATATTATGATAATATCATAATAATATTGTTACAAATATTCTTTCATTATTCGCATTGTAAGGAAATGGAACGATTTGCCAGGATACATTGTGCATGCCGAATAATTATCTGTTTTTTTAAGAATATTAACAAAACAAGCAATGAAAACGTAAAGCACTCCAGCCACATCCCACAAGGTAGGAGTGACAAGGATACTTCACAAATTAATGTGATCACATCTTACAAGCTTTACGTTTTCATTGCTTGTTTTATTGATATGTGGGTACTTGAGCCTGAGCATTAGCTATGTCATGCTGATGAGGCCTAACAAGGTCGAAACAGCTGTCCATGTTGCTAATGCTTGGGCTCAAGCTTTGCTTTGGTAGATTTAAGGGGTAATGCCCGCTACCTTGTGGCCTTAGTGGTCTTAGAGTGGCTTCAGCTTACTTGATCACATTAGCTAAAGTATCCTTGTCACTCCAGCCACATCCCACAAGCTTTACGTTTTCATTGCTTGTTTTATCGATATGTGGGTACTTGAGCCTGACCATTAGCTATGTCATGCTGATGAGGCCTAACAAGGCCAAAACAGCTGTCCATGCTGCTAATGCTTGGGCTCAAGCTTTGTTTTGGTAGATTTAAGGGGTAATGCCCGCTACCTTGTGGCCTTAGTTCCCTTAGAGTGGCTTCAGCTTACTTGATCACATTAATTTTTGTGAAGTATCCCTATGGATATTCAGTTCAAAAATAACACTTATGCTGTGTTTACACTTGAGCATTTACCGAGGTAAACATTTACTGACTAAACCTTGGTACATTTCTACTGTGTTTATACTGGCTCAAATAACCGAGGTAAACCTGCCATCAATCACGATAATGATCAAATCAAATTGGCAGCAAATTCTAATAAAATCCATGCATAAAATGCCCGTGTTTATAAGAAGCTGTGGCTCTTGTAGTCCTTGCGTTTTATTTTCTTGTTCTTGAACAGCAAACTCAGGTATGAAGATTTCAGTGGCTGTTATGTTTGCATCACCTCAAGAAGTCAAGGCGAAACCGATTGATTTTGCTTCAAATTGGTCATGGCAGAGAAACCATGCAATTCTAGTTTGAAACCCTTATCACGGAAATTTCGCTAAAGATTGGTGGAAAGAGAACTTCAGAATATTGAGACGAATGTTCGATTACATTGTCCGAGTAGTTGGTCCAGATTTGCCATGACTCGTAGGCTGATTAAAAGCAAACGTGAAAACAAAGTCGAGAAAATGTGATCGAATGAGACTGACACAATCCTGACACCACGGGATGTGAAATACCATGCGACCGCAAGCTGATATATCTGTCATCTCGACCTTGGTTACCGACCTAAACCATGTCTGATCACAGGGTTAATCGAACTTTTACCTTGGTTAACTTTCTATTGTCTCCGGCAGCGTTTACCATGGTATCCGTTGGCGTTTACACAAGCAAAATATTTACCTAGGTAAGTAAACTCCAATACCTCAGTAAAATGCTCAAGTATGAACACGGGTTAATTTGCCAAACTGTGGTTGGACTTCAGCATCAAATTTGACTGCTAGATAACATTCATCCACAATATACCTCGTTCTAAGAAGCTTTATTACTTGAAAGATTCGACAGAGTTAATGGTTGTTTTATCAATGGCAAGAGCTGATTAAGCCCTTTCCTTAATTCTCAGTAGTTCCTTTCCTTGAGGGAGTTGTACAGGCCCATTTTCATTCTCTTTGAACATTGAATTTCTACTCTGATTCATGGCAGCAAGTTTTTGATGATGTCGACTTAATGAGAAACAAATGTTCCTAAAGTTCATCAGCTTTTTCAGGTCTTTAAAGGAGTGGTGTTTAGCTTCAAAACGCATAGCCCACAAATTTATCAGTGGTCCTAAAAGAAGAACAATTGTTGGAAAATGAACCAAATAAAGTTGTTTTTGGTGTAAATGGCTGATCTGGAAATAATTCCTTAAATAGTCCCAAATATTCCTTGACAACTTCTTTTAGTTTGGCTACAGTTTCAAGACTTAAAACAGATGAAAATGAAATATCTGTAATATCACTTAATAAGCTGTACAGCTCCCAGTGCTTGTCAGAATGGTCAACATCATTTCCCACAACAAAAGGAAAAATACGAAAAAGTAAGTAAGATTTAACTGCATCTTGGTTCAGAGAACTGGAACCACGTAAATCTGTTTCACGTATAAAGTTAGGTTTGTCACTGGTTTCCATGTAACCATACTGGAAGTTCTTGATATTATTGTTGATTGCTGGGAGACTTTTTTTTTTAGCATTAACTTGTTTAATTAAAGCTTGCAATGTTAGAGGGATAAGCCCTTCCAACAAAAATGTGCATAACATCTGGCGGATTTGCTTAACATATCAAAATGAGGAAATTCGGTAAGAATACTTTTTCTGTTGATCCCATATGTAAATCTGTAGTGATCTTTTAGGGATCGAGGGGCACTCTGTATCACATCACCTTGTTCCAAGTGTTTTTTAAGTTGACATGGTTCAAAAAATCATCCTCAGTGATATCACGACGAAGACACAGAATAGACACCTCCACTGCATCTCAGCAAAATTTATAATAAAAGCGATGTTGAAGGTAAGGATTCTGCTAATTATCTTTCTTTCACTTAAAGAGTGCCATTTGAGTTCTGACAGTCGAAATGTAATTTCGTTTCCAAACAGCGAAGGACATAAAAGGATCTACACTTTTGCTGTTCGACCAGGAGGATATAAAATACGAACTTGAAGAATTGACTACAGAGGACACCATGTACCTAAGAAACTTTCTCTGTGAAATTGTGCGTTTTCAAGTTTAAACTCAGTGAGACGGCTTACGTGCCGATCAACTCGATACTTCAACATACCCCCCTGGGCAACGCCCCGGCATTTTAACTTTTGAAGATTGTATCGTTCAAATTCCCACCAACCTGGCCAAAATTGTATTCAAATACCCTACCCAAGTGCCGGATTTGTGTCAAATGCCCCTCCAAAAGAACAGATCGTCTATTAATTGGCGGAGCTGTTGTAGCTGGAAAAAGTGCTTGCAAGCGTCATATATGTCATAATATGCGAGTATTTGTTATCAAACGTGGAAAGAAACTTACTACAAATGCTACCTTCTGATAAATTAATGGCTGCATAAAGCCTGTTGCTCATTCCACAGTGTGTTTTCTTTCAATGTTCAGTGCTGTTCAATGGCTATTCTTGAAACCTCTGCAGACCCAACGCCTGGCAAATTAAAGGTAGCTTGACTCATTGTAAAAATCTACAGGTTCTGAAAATCTCAAATCATTAATATTAAACGTTCTCCATACTTTTGATATACATACCTTCAAAAATACTGTAGTCCTTTCTTTGTTTCCATTCGCTCACAAAATCGATATTTTCCCCTTCAGATTCCTCTATGAGAATGAATATATGAAAATCTTGTGCAAATATGTGCGTTGCGTGACTTTGATGAAATCTGGCACTTCCAGGGGTTGGGGGATGTCGAAGTTTTGAGTTGATCGGCACATTATGCTTGCAAGCTTATTTGAGTGGCTTTGACAGCATTGTGCAGTTCTAGAGGTCATCTGTTCCTACGGGTGTCTGAGAGGCATTTCTCTACTACTATTATGGGTAACAGTTATTTATTTAGTAACTATGCTTTCTAGAGGAGGCAAGAGGATCTTCCAGCGTCATATCAAAGATCATCTTCTCCACTGGTGTTATCGATGCATAGTTCCCGATCTGTTACAAGCCCTGACACCTCGGTACTTCTAGTGAAACTTCTCAAACTAGATCCAAGTCTCCCTCAATATTATCTCTATGTTGTTGAGAAACTGTCCCTGTGGATGAATAGCCAACACAAACAGGAAATTCTGGCATGAGTCAGTATAAACCTGTATATTTGCCAGCAGACTTTGAACTACCCAATAAGTTTGGGAAGAAAATTGATCAGACTTTGAAAGAGTGCAAAAAGCCAGGATCACTGTCTCCTGATATAACACAAAAGGTTGTCAGACAAGTAGCCGATCGCATTGAAGCAGAAAATCCTAAACCTTCTAAAAAGACTATTGAGTGGGTTGCCTGAACTTGCTGCCTCAAGTATCCTGGGCTCAAGACAGTTAATCCGATGGACATCTTGGGTAGAAATGCTGAATCCAAGTGGGTATCAGAACCTGTGGTTCAGTATTTACGTCTTAAAAAGCAATCTCTTAGTAATTTATTACTGCATATGAAGCTATTTGTCTTACTGCCATTGCCTTTAAGGGGATGCTTGCAGGGGAACTTCGAACAGCATTAGAAAACAAGCGCTATCAGGATAAGCACAAGTCAGTGGAAGCTGATCAGTTCCAATTTGAGGCTAAAAAGTAGAAGACTCAGAAAACAGATGACATAAGTATTTCTAATCTTAAGGTCTGGTGGAGAGCTTGGTGAATTTGACTGCTGGTCAGCTTAATATTATTTATAAAATTTGCTGCAGTTGTGAAAAATCATTTTCACTTGTTAAGACCTAAAAGGAGTTCATTTTTTTTATGATGGCAAAGTTACTTTTGCTCTGTTCTTTTGAAATTCAAAGTGAAGCAAGATTGTTCCAATGGAAATAACCAGTAGAAAATTGTCATTTCTTAATCTGGCCTCAATATTATGCATTAGTTAGGTCCGAGAATGTGTATAAGAAAAGGAGCTCAGTTGATGCAATGTAATTTGTGTCTACTTTCTGATGGAACTCCTGCCAATGTAAATGACAACGCTACTTTGGAAAGGCATAGTCGTTGCCTACAAGACGAGTTAAAGAAATGTTCTCCAGATGAGGAAGTTGTGAAAGAACTGACGACTGAGTTTATCAGACGGAGACTTGTCATCAAGCAACTTGACGTCAGGAGAAGAGTTAGAGAAACCTTGACAGAGTATCCTATTCTTGCTGTTGGTCATCAGGTACACTGAATTACACTTAAATATCCTAGGAAATTCCTAAACCCCATTTACTAGAGGTACATTGGTGAAAAGCCCTGAAGATTTTTTTCCCTTAGGTAGTTTTACTGTTGTTTTGTAAAGAGTATAGTAAAGGTACATTAATCTTGCCCTGCTACTAGGACAATTTTCATTTCTGTACAGTTCTGATCGAATAGTATTGATCTCTGGCCAAATATAATTACTTATATTATATCAATTTAAGTTAACAAAGGCTAGAGAGGTTGCATTTTTACATAATTTTTTTCAAAGATTTTATTTGAAAGTTACAACGTATGTTATTGTACTCTTCATGATTTATGGTTTCAGTCATGGTGTGGGGTAATTATTGTATTTTAACTCATGATGAGCACATGAAGTTGGAAAAATTATTTTTTACGGTTAGGTCAGTCAAGAAGCAAACATGTTACTAGTATTTTTTAACTTATCTATTTGATTGATAAAAATTGCCAAAATGAAACATCATGACCAGACCTTATGACCCTTCAACTGCCATAACTGGTTTGTCATGTGAGCGATGACTGACACTTATATGCAACTTTGATACAGAAAAGAAGACCATCTGAAAGATCGTGAGAAGAATTTTCTTATAGTTTTGTTTAACTTTCCAGATAGAGGACGAGTTGGCAAGAGCCCAAGGAAAGTGGGAAATGCAGGGCAAGTAGAGGACATGCTCCCTCGCTGGAGGTCTCAAAGTGGAAAAATAAAGGCATATCTTTCTCAGAGGTTCAGTGTTGCTGAACAGGAAGTCACAGGTAAACTACTTCACTAGTTTTTATCATACATGAGGTCACTTTACCAGAACAAAATTTGTGGGGTATCGTATATAAAAGTGTTAAGGAATGCCATAGAAAACCAAAATGAAAAAAAAAAAAGAACAAAAAACAAAAAAAAAAAAAACAGAAATTTCAGACCTTTGGTAGAAAATTTCATAAAAGCTCCTAAATCGAATAGATTGGCATATAAAAAGGTAGTCAACGCTAAACAGAGCAGCCCTAAGAAAAGCCAAGAGACATGGTGTGTCGACTGCAACCTTCACTGATCCAAAACAATTGATTGGAGATGGCTTACAAACTCCCTTTCTGCAGCACTAAAGCTACCAAATTATTTTCCAGTTTAAACTACTTCACAGGCGTTTAGCGACAAATGATTTTCTACATAAAATAGGCATTAGAGAAAATGATATGTGTACCTTTTTGTAGAACAGAGAAGGGGTCCCTTTTTCGTTTATTTTGGTCGTGTAGTGAGACGTCTTGTGTTTGGCAGGGCTTTATGAAATGGTTGGTCGAAAACCAAATAAAACTAAATTCCAACATCTTCACTCCCGACATAATAATTGGCCTGAGGTCGAACACCCTATCCAACACAAAGCAATACTTTTACTTCCTTGTTGCCAGATATTATATATGGTCCTGCAAAACAAAGGAAGTACTCCCAAAAATAGAAAGATTTCCTAGTTTTCTATCACCTTTAGTACCTTTTGAATCTTAAAACCCCCAAAAACTACAAAAATAAAACTATAAAAAGAGTTTAATATAAAGGTCTTAAAGGAAGCCATGCATGCACGGCATAGATTAATAATTTAGCTGAGAAATTGTAGTAACGACCTTTTTATGTTCATAGCTTACTGAATACATGTATGTTAAGTAGTTCTGTAGTAGTCTGTTAGTAATGTGATGTATTGTACTTCCGATGTAAATAAATGTTATTTATCTATTAACAAAAACAATAGCCAGAAAACTGGTTTCCTGTACATGTATAAAACAAATTCCCTCAAGTCTGGTTCAGTTAGTGACACAGGTGTAAACTTGCCCTAACTAATGCTGTTGTAGATGTTGTAGCTATTGTTGGTCTCAATATAACTTACAGTCTTCATCAAGTGTGGCCTTTGATGCTTATATAACCAGTTAAACAGTCAGTGGTTGAGATTCAAGAAAGCTATATGTAGTTGGTTCTGGCTTAGCTGAACAAATAAAATGGTCGTTTCTTATTCAATGGTCAGCAACTTTTATTTCCTTGAATGTTTTTTTTTGGTAGATTAATTTCAACATTCACCACTATCTGTGTATACCTTGACCACAAAATGAGGATTTTTAAACTCTCCAAAATGTTAGCAATAATGCCTTCTTCACAAGAAAGCGTTTCTGCCACTCGAATGGAGCATTCTGAAGTCTTGAGTGAAACGCAATGTCTTGTGAATAAGGTGATTATCCCCTTAAACAAGAGGATATAACAATAAATAAAGGCTTCTTCTCCCTTTATTGTGGGGATATAACACTTGAAGCAAGCTAGACTACTGCTTAGATTAAGGTAAACAGCCTACTTAACAGGGAGTTTGCTCCTTTAAGCTGGAGTCAAGTGCCTTTGTATCTCTTAAATTTGGTGAACAGCACTTAACCAAGATTAAAGACATCATTAAATAAGTGAAGCACTGAGCCTTTTTTAAGGCCAAAACTCCTAGAAAAAAATCGTTTACTCTACTAAATCGCAATCGCTTATTCTTTTTTTCAAGTGTTTTAAACTAGATGGCCCAAATTATATCTCTCAAGTTTTTACACCTCGATTAACTAAATACAATTTACGAGGCAGTGGCTTAAATGTTGTGCAGCCTCCATATAACAGCCTTGTTATGCAAAACTCCTATTTGTACATGATTGCACACATCTGGAATCGTTTACCAGATGTCGCCAAATCCTCGACCACTTTAGCACAATTTCGTGCTCGCCTGAAATGTGTTAAATTCACAGGGTGCCAGTGTATGAACTGTATATAATCTTCTAATTTTACATTTTTACATTCTCTTGATGTACTTAATAGTTAGGTTTTTATATTTGTATCCATAATTCATAATTTACCTTGTATATAATCTTCTAATTTTACATTTTTACATTCTTTTGATGTACTTAATAGTTAGGTTTTTTTATTTGTATGCATGATTCATAATTTACCTTGTTTTGTAATTTTAGTTTGTCGAGCGTTTTTAACATGAGCCTCTGGCTCGGAAGATTGTGCAAACACTTCCCACGTTCTTCGACATTAAATAAACTATTCTACTCTATTCTATTCTAAAGTAAAGTTTTTAACCCGCAAGTTAAAAGAAAATGGCACTTACCCCACGGACAGCAATTTAAGAGTTTTAAACTTAAAATAGGAAACTACTTTTTGCAGTGAGTAGGACTCAAGAAGACGACGACACCTTCGATTGCTTGTTGGAACTCTTTGTAGGTGCCTTGGCACTGAAACATCAGCAAACATATTTTTTACTATAATATCCAAGTATTGTGGCGCTTCACCAGTACAGTGCCAAAAAATGTGAGGGTTCCTTTCAAGTAATACCAAGACATCTCTTCCTTGATTTCTCATGCCCCGAAAATGTGGAAAGAGTCTGCCTATCAATCCAGAGTCCCCATTATTAAACAAAGCTTAAAGGGGGCAGCAGTATCAGAAACGTGTACATTACTGTGACAATATAAAAGGGGTAATGGATGCATTTCATTAATTTCAGTATCTAAAAGATCATTTGTCAATGCAAAAAATGACATCAAAAATGATACAATCCCAGATAAAAATGTCGGAGCAGGTAGCAGAGTACCCATGGTGTAAAAAACCTAGTTACTGAGTGAAGCGGCTTCTTTATTATCCACCCAGAAGCCTGTGACAAATAGTTAATTTTCACAGCATAACTTTTACACAACTTTTTTTTCATCCAAACAGGTGCCATTCGTGGCACTTCATACTTTTGCAACTTTGTGCTGTTGCCATCAGAAAATACAAAAGGTAGCAATTTCAAAAATGAGGCGGTGTCTTCTGTTGTATTGTCAAACACTTTTCCTTCGCAAATCAAAACTTCCACAGGTGACAATCGCACATCAAGTTTTTGTCACACCTTCAGCCCACATCAGGCGAACATCGTATTGTTTTCCTTCTTGCCTTTTGTTTCAGAATTCAACACCCACGTGTTTCGCTCTTTCTAAATGTCTTGTTTCTCCCAAAACTGTTCAGTGTCATCGTGGACTGACCTCCTTCAGACATGTCAAAAGACGATAGCAATATTTTTATGAGAGCTGCCTTGTATGGTCCTTCACACTGCCCTTGAGAGGAGGACAACACCTGGAAGATGACAGCCTCCAAAAAAAATTGCCAGAGCATAAACGCCAAATCATAGATACACACCTATTGAAGATATGATGATTATTCAGGCTGTTTAAAAATGGACAATACTTCAGAACAGTCGCCTCATATAACAATGTGTTACCAACTTTATTTCGCTCTGAGATACAGCGCATTGAAAGCAAACTTGAATAATTAACATAATTCGAACAGCCCATAAGTCCCTGTGCGACACCACACCAATCCGCCATTTTATTTTGCTCTGAAGCAAGATGTCTGCTACTCAGCCTGGTGATGACAATCCTTCGGATAATACAGCCATCTCACTTCAGCGAGCTGACCCGAAGGAAGGGGAAGGTAATGTACGTCCTGTCTCCCTCGTTCAGCAGATTTTTAGTGATCCCGAAGCTCTAAATTTGCTTTGGCAAGTTTTTAATAGTTCTTCACACGAAGATGGTGTCCACGGAGCGTCCAAGGCTCTAAGCTCTGTTACGAAATCAAACTCTGCCGGAGCGTTCAAGGCTCACTCGGCAAATGAAAATGACACAGCTACGTATACCCCGGCGACCAAAAGGCCAAGAGGGGCGGAAAACTACTCTGACGAGGTAGTTGTAATAGAGCCCAATGTGACAAACCCGAGTACTTCTCATCCTACAGGAGAGGATGACGAAGACGATGAACTTTGCCATAGCGCTCGCTGGCAAGCAAGTGAACAGTTATCGGCATTCTTAGGCACATTGCATAAGCCATTGTCTGCCTTTGAGAGAAAAGCGATTACTAAAAAGTGACTTTTCATTGCATTCCATGAAAAGATTTGGAATTGCAAAGAGTGTGGTTAACAAGGATCAGGAGAGACAACCTTCCTCCACTTGACTACAGCTACGTGTGTAGCGATCATTTCACTCCCGACTGCTTCGAAAATGATCTTAAAGCCAAGTTAATGCCGAAAACGAGGTTCAAAAGAAGCATTATACCAGGGTCAGTTCCCTCACTGTTTCCTTTTGGTCCTCAACTGAAGCCACCTAGACCAAGTAGCGAGGCTCAAGCAGAGCAGCGCTGTTTAGAAGAGTTAAGACGGGAGGTGAGTGGAGCTCACTTAATGGTACAGATATGTAAGATGAATCTAAAAATTAAAGTGTGTATATTTCTGGTAAAACTGTTTGCAAGGCTGTTGATCTGTGTTTACTTTTTGCTTCCTTGGTGTATGTGGGTTGTAACTATTATATTAGGAATTTATATAAGTTTATCCTAATTTAGGGCGATGTATTTTTCTTTTCAAAAGTCGCTTTTTGGGAAAACAATTTTTCCGTTAACAATTCTTTTGCTATAGTGCTTCTGCCAGTGCTACGTCCTGGGGAGGGGAAGGGTGGGAAGAGACCCAAGGAAATAGACTTTCAAGGCTGTCATATGTGTAGTGATTTTGACAATATTTACTCCATGCCCCAATTTATTATTGGACTGTCATCAAAATGCCACCATATACTTCATTTTTGAAAATTTGTTCTTCACTTCCAATTATACAAACGGCTTATAACTCAATAAATAGCAATTCAAAAGAGGACCAATTTGTGAAATGGTTCATCTTTTTTTTCTTAATTTTTCCCCACTCAAAGGTTTTGCAACAAATACATTCCCAAGAAAACAATGCCAACAGCAGTGAGGATGCTAGCAACTATGAGCAACCATCAACTAGTGACAGTTGTGAGGGACTCACCCTTGTTAATAACAACCCAACACCAACTGTGGGTGCATGCAACCTTGAACTGCCATCAACAAGTGACAGCTGTGGAGG
Organism: Pachyseris speciosa; assembly: GCA_016490735.1. Lineage (NCBI taxonomy): Eukaryota > Metazoa > Cnidaria > Anthozoa > Scleractinia > Pachyseridae > Pachyseris > Pachyseris speciosa. The sequence continues at coordinate 430,726 of JAEMWC010000206.1, read as the reverse complement.
GCCCACCCTTGTAGGTAATAACCCAACTGAGGAGAAAATCAAAAATGATGTAGGTAGTCAGTGTGGTGTGGGAGCCAGGTACCGAATAACTCGATCAGTTTCAACACAAACTGATGTTGAAACATTTGCTGAAATAGGAATCCAAGTAAACATTGACCCTGAAGATAAGAGTGCAAAAAATATCACCCCAGACACCTCTGCACAAGTCTCCCCCAAGAAACCTAGAGGTGAAAATGATAAGCCTACCTGCAAAAGGAAACTTACCTTGTACGAGGAAGTTTATCCTTCAGATGAGGAGCCACTGCCTTCTCCTATTGCTTCCATTGGTGATGATGATGATGATATGATGACTATTATTATTATGATGATTCAGATAACTAGGGATCAGTTTCGGGGAACTTTGATGATGAGCAGGAATTGCAACCCCCCCAATGAAAAATCCGCCTGTGAGGAGCAAAAAATTTATTGTCTTTGAGTCCTGTTTAAAACTCCTGAAATTCTGCCCTAAATGTGCTGGTGTTATAACTGATTCAAAGATGACAACATGTGGCAACATGCTTTCAATAAACATAAGGTGCATAAATAACCACGATCACTTCTGCTGGACCTCACAGCCGATCATTAAAAACATGGCGACTAGTAATCTACTAACATGATCTTCCATTTTGTTTAGTGGAAACACCTTTTCACGTATAGCCCAATTTGCATTCTTTCTAAATTTAAGTTTTTTTTTAGTTATAGCACCTTTTACAACGTACAAAGCAAGTTCCTCTTTCCACTGGTTGATAAAGCCTGGACTGAGGAGAGATCCTCTGTTTTAGAAGCTATTAAAAAGGTAGGGGCAGTGGATTGAATTGGAGATGGACGTTGTGACAGTCCTGGCCATAGTGCCAAATACTGTACGTACACTATGATGACTGATGGAGGTAAAGTTGCCTATTTTGGTTTAGTACAGGTAACTGAAGTGACATCTTCTAATGCAATGGAGAAAGAAGGCTTCGAGCGCTGCCTCACAGGGCTGCAAGCTGAGGATGTCACAATTAGAAGAATTGCCACAGATCGCCACACGTCAATTTCCAGTGCCATGAATATAGAACACAAAGACATCAAGCACCAGTTTCATGTGTGGCACTTATCGAAGTGGGTTGTAAAACAGCTTACCAAAAAGCAAAAGTCAAAGGCTGTGAAAACCTCTTTCCCTGGATACAGTCGGTATCAAATCACCCCCTGGTGGCAATGCAGATGTCCTTCGGGAAAAGAGGAAGTCGATTCTCCACCATGTCACCAACAAACACAAGTGGACTGGCTACAATCACTTTCATGAGTGCTGTCACTCAAGGCTGGCACCGGCTGCAGCTTGAAAGAAGAAATGGTTGAGGCCCGACACCCCTTTGTACATTCCTCTTGAAGAAGTGGCGTTGAACAAAAAGCTTCTGAAGGATATTGAGAAGCTTACAGAGTTCTGCCACACAGTAGAGGTTGAGGTGTACCATTCAGAACAGCTGAAATACTGCCCCAAGCGTGAACACTTTTCCCACCAAGGCATGGTAGCATGCACATAACTCACAGCCCTGGACCACAATGCTAATGCTGGACGGAAGCAGGCAGTAGTGCAATCTGGGATACACAGTGGCGAAGCCAGATACAAAGTCAGCCTTCCCAAGACTCAAAAACAATGGGTGGACAAGCCCATTAAGGAGAAGAAATCCTATGCCCATGCTGACAGTTTAATGGCTGATGTTGTAAAGGCAAAAACAAGCGACTGAAATACAAACATACCTTATCGGTGACTTTACATACGTAACACAAATGGCGAACAGTGAAACACAATTTAACTGTGGTCCAACTTACAACAAGTAGAAAGTCCGAATGAATAACTTACGAAAATACTGGCTACAAAACGAAAAGATGTGACAAAAAAGGGACGATTTACATACATAATTAAGTGTTGGCGGACATGGGTATGGGAGATGATACGTAACAAACAACAGGAAAACGAAAGGGCGCGCAATTATACAAAAAGCTGCAAAAAAGTTACGCAACTGGCAGTAACACACGATATGACGTCACATCGCAAATCCGCTGACAGTTTCACCTCCTGCAGTACAAGGCCAACATGGCGGACCGGGTCTGAAGTTTTGACGTGATTTTTTTTAATTGTTTTTCGTGAGCACCTTTCATGCTTGGAGAATTACTTAAAATTATTGACAGATTATTTAAATTTTCATTGAAATTAGGCTTTAGTTCCCCTTTAAAACATTTAGTGTGTTGATACAAACAAAATACAAGTGACAAGTAGGCTAATTCCATAGTAACACTGCGAGAAAGCCTATAGCTCTTTTAATTTATGCCATGCCTCAGAAAATACATAACCCTATATATACATATGCAGTGTACGAGGTGAAGGTTTTGTGGAATGCCAATGAATGTACATATTACTTTTTAAGGTATATGCTTGTATCTCTCAACTCCAGCCTTTTCTTTTATTGAGTCCACTTGGGTCTGTAAAGGGCAGATGTACTTGTTTGCCCTTGTGTGAAGGAGTTTTTTTCTTTCATCTGATAACCATGCATTGCTTCATGGTCACATTTTTAAACCTCTAATTTATTGCACAGTATATAGGGATAACCGCGGGCCCACCTTTTCAAGTACGGCTTGTCCTTAATACATCTGTTCTTTGACTAACGTTTTATTATTATTATTATTATTATTATTATTATTATTATTATTATTATTATTACTATTATTATTATACATTTCTCATTATATTGATGTGTGTATGTTTGAAAAAAAAATTGTTTAAATTTGGGTGATTTGTGACCCCATGGCCAGGTGTACTTGCCAATTTTAAAAGTATATAGGGATAACCTCGGGCCTCCTTTTCAAGTATGGCTTGTCCTTCATATATCTGTTCTTTGACTAAAGTATTATTATTATCATTTCTCATTATATTGATGTGTGTATGTTTGAAAAAAAAAATTGTTTAAATTTGGGTGATTTGTGACCACATGGCCAGGTGTACTTGCCAATTTTAAAACGAAACACTTTATATAGTCACATGCAGAAACAACTTATGTATATAGTAGTGTGGCATATGCCTCTGGTCCGTAGATCATGCTTCATTTTGGTTGTCTACATCTTACCAAAGGTTTCTCTTTTTCTGGGAATTAGGTTCAGGTGCCATGGATGGTGACAAAGCTGTTAAGTCTGCTTTCAAACGCAGAAAAATGGAGAATACTGGAGAACAAAGTTCTACAAGAGCCGGTACATACAAACAGCAGTTTAAATGTTTAGATATATATTAAGATCATATTTCATAAGATCAATCTGACATCTCTTGGTCATTGTGAATGAATATATTTTTTAAAACAGTGTACATTACTTTTAATACTCAAAATAACATTTAAACATTAAAGTTTTATGGCAGTCGGTTGCAAAGCTGTTGTGATAAGGACGTGGAGATTTGTTCGGTCTGGGGACTCATCAAACAAACAAAAACAAAAACGAAAGAAAAAAATTAGGGCTTTCTAAATGAAAGTTTTCAGTAATTCCCACTTTGTTTGTAGTGTGCCCGCAGCCTTTTGTTCAGCTAGATAGATCGACTTAAGGTACCTGAGAAAGCCTTCTACATTAGGCAACGTTTGTTAATTCTTACAAATCCAAATATAATGTCTAGCTTAATGTGTGCAAAAATTCATTTGGCAATGATTTTTGGAGAAATCTGGTATCACTCCTAAAGCTATAAGGATATTAATTTGGTAGTTTTGAGGAATAATCCGAGACGAAATAAAGCATTGTATTAAGAGAGTCCAAAAAGCGGTCACTTTGGGACAGGACCAAAAGAGGTGACTAAATTTTTCTGGCTCATCTTTGCAAAAGGAGCAGTTTGGGTCTTCTTATAGTCCAATTTTAACTAAGAAATCGTTAGTTGATATTCGTCTGTGTAGAAGCTTGTACTGGAATTCAACAAGTCTTAAGCTTGTGCTTGCGCGTCTTCTATGTCACAGTCTGTTACCCATTTCTGCTGAGTCTGCGTAGGAGGTATACTTTTCTTTGATATATGTCTTGTGTATACAAGTTTGTTTGCTTTTTGACCTTTCAGCTGTTTAGTCAAAAAGCATTCGTACTTGTTTTTAGTATCATTGATTGCAAAGTTGTTTTGGTGTGTTTTCCATAAAAGTTTAATTGTGGACAAAATTCCGCAGTACTTAAGAGCGCAAACTCTACGGTTAGTCCGTACCTATCCCGTAATTCTGTGATAGACAAAATTACTGGAATCGTCTTTCAAATCTTTCTCCATTGTAATACCTGCAGAATGCCATTCAGGGCAGTAAATGGGGCGGTTGTCAATTCTGATCAGCGAATTATACCATAGGCTTTGGTTGAGAAAGTGATTCTCTGAGACTATTCGGTCTTCAAAATTAACTTCTGCCCAAATTGTCAGAGCTTCACCGATGAAGCCATCTTTAGATTGAAGAATATAATTGGTGTCTTTTATGTTAAGGTTGCCAGTAAGAGTTGTTTTTCCCCCGAAAGCCTGTAACTCAAGATCAAAGAAAAGTCATTTGCCTCGGTTTTCTACATTCAAACATATTTTTTTATCCAAGTAGCTTTCTCTGAGCAGTAATTCATTGGGAATGGCTTTTAGAATGTTTATAAATTCTTCATTCGAGGACATTTTATTATATATTTAAAAAAATATCCTTTTAAATCAATTTAATTTTCTGTTATCCAGTTTCCAAAACTGGATAACAAAATATTGAACCCCACAATTCAAAACAATCCCCCCCTAAACAGGATCAGACCCCACCACAGAGATTTCTCTCTGTATTTCTAATTTTTCACCGATAATTTTGTCTTGGCATTTTTTTAAACACAAATCCTCTTTTTTCGGGTATTTTTATGGCCGGTTCTAGGACAGTTTTAAAAAAATCCATTTTTTTAATTCGGAAAGAAAATGGCATGAACATATCAGAAAATATTGTCTCCCAGAACCGGCAGAAACATAGTACTTTTACTCACGATGTACACCATTTCAAAGCTAAACAAGCAGCACAAAGAAACTTGGATCAACCTGCAAAAAAGGCTTAGTACTGTCCAGTTCCAGTACGAAAAACTTTTCCCCAACCAAGACGTAAAGAATAAGTCTGTCTCTGTGGGAAGTTGTGAAGGTTACTTCATCCTTCCTTGCTGACCACTACTGCATTTCTACTGTCTTGCAATAAGGGAACTGTGGACACCACCAAGCACAAGCTAAACGTCTTTACCTTATTTGTCAGCTACCCTGGAAGAGGTAAATATTGATCACATCATTCCTCTTACAAGCATTTCTTTTTTTAGCGCTACGCGTGCTGATGTAGCACTGTAGATTTTTTTCTTGTACTCCCACTCACTTTCTTGCATTCACAGTTAATTGACACTTGTAAACAGTCTGTTCACTTTAACTGTCCTTAAACTTTTAACATATCCCTTTTTATGCATACAGGTAAATCTTCTGCAGTTCAGTACTTAGCACATGATCCACTACCGCATATGGAAATGAACGATGCCATCTTTAGCAAGTGTACGTTATGTGACTTCATCAAACTTCTTGCTAACAACAAGATAGGGATCTCTCTGACTCCAGAAGTCTTTGATAACCTCAACAAGCTTTAAAGTCAGACGAAGACAATGCAATGGGTGACGTCTAGCTTCAAGGAAAAAAGTACCAAACTTGAACAACGAGTCTCTGTAAGTCCTCCTTCAATCTCACTTTGATATAAAACAACCCTGCAAAGTTACAGCTACCAACTATTGCCACACTGACTCTTTTGACTTAAAACGGGCCAAAATTTACATAAATACAAATTGTTCCCAAAATAATACAAGGAAAATGAAGAATAAACAGAGAACATATTTGGAGATTTGTTCACAATGCGATAAAACAAGGACTTCAAAGTCTGAGTAATTTGGTGTTACACGAAATTCCAGAATTAATGGTCACGGCATGCAAAGTATCAAAGGTGATAATGGTTGCATTAATTTATTAGAACACATGGTAAAAAGTCCACATCAGTGTCAAATCTAGCTCCAAAATTTTATTTCTACTAAACTGCTACTGTTTCAAGAATACAGAATTAGTAACCCCTCGCCTAGAAGGATGCCTTGTAAAGTATTTCAGGAAGGGTTGGTCCATAACCAACTTATAATGGGATTTTTTTTATCACTGAGTCTGAAATGCCTCGTCCAGAGAAATTTTTACTTGGCAAGAGGAGGATATGCTAGCCATGGTGGACACTTTTATGGCGGGACGCATATCTTTCCGAAAATGTGCCGCTCAATTTAATGTTCCCAAAAGCAAATTGAGGGATAGTATAACAGATTGAGTTGTTCACGGCAAAAAAAATGGCCCAAGCGTGCTTTGGAATATGAAAACTGGCTGCTTACTTAATAAATGTCAGCAAAAAAGGCTATAGAAAGAGTAAAGATATTATCATGTTCATGGCTACCCAAATAGGGAAAAAGCGCGGCAAAAAAGTCCCCGAGGGAGGCTTTATTGAGATGTGGTGGCATAGCCTTTTAAAGTGCCACCTGGAAATCTCACTCAGGTCTTCCCAGAACTTTGCTATGGTACACACATTTGTTTCAAAGCAAATAGAAGCATTCTATGAACGTCTTCTAGACATGCTTTAAAACAGCCACATAGGGAGTCTTCTAGATAAACCACACCTCATCTTCAATGCAGATGAAGGCAGAGTTGAATTTGACACTATAAAGAAAATCGTCGCTGCTGGGAAGGGTGCGAAACACTTACCATGCATTTTCAAGGGCCAGCACAAAAAAGTTCCCGTCTTAGCATGTGCATCTGTGTCAACGAACAGCTTATCCCCCATGTTTATTTTCAAAAGCCCACATGGTAGGCTACCATATGGAGTGCAGGAAGGTGTACCAGCAGCTGCGTTGCACAAAAGTCAGGATGGATCAACAAGGATCTATACTTAAAGTGGTTTTGGGAAGTATTTAAGTCCATTCCCCCAGAGTGACATGTGACAGAGGATGTGATCTACCTGGCTGTGCAAAATAATTAACGCCTATTGCCTATCTGCCTACGCCTCACACTTACTTCAGCCCAGTGACTAAATCTTCGTTTGGTTCTCTCAAGAAAGGGTGGATACGGGTGTGAGCTGCTTTCCATCACCTGCCATCTGTCGTAGTTAATCAACGCAATTTCGCTAAAATCTTTAACATTGCCTGGCATTCAAGCACAACGCCAAAAGTGATCAGGGGTGGATTTTGCAGAGCAGGAATCTTTCCCTTCAATCCTCAAGCATTCGACTTTAGCAAGCTAGATCCCAGCAGGCCATCTGCAGCCCCTGCATTAACCTTTAGAGTCTGCTGTCCTTCCATCTGCAGCTATCTCTCCACCCGGAGTACCTGACTCACCACCACCTTTCACCTCAAACTCTACTTCCGCTGATGTGTTTACAGAGCTGGAGCGAGTGATGGCCAGTGGTGCAAGATACCCCTGTTGTAGCGTGTGTTGTTGTAGATGCAGTGGCATTGGTTTCTGCGAGTGCACTGGAGCTGTTGTGTCATTGGGGTCACCCATTGAGCAGCCAGCCCTTTTTTCGACCACTGCTTCATTGTTGCCAGCTCCAGTACCGCCACTCACTCCACCATGTCCCGTGCAACCGCCAAAAGAGTACACCCCTTTCAACACCTACTGGTGACTTACTGGTTGACAAGGACCTGTGTTCGATCATGCTGTGGCCAGCTGTACTTTTGCGTGGCAGTAGTAGAAAGAGAAAGAACTTAGATCATGCAAACCAATGAATTACTGTCCATGCTTTCTTAGAAGCTATTCATTCAGAGCGGAAAGAAAAAGAATAAGAAAAGGTGGAACAGAAATTAGAAGGGGCCAAATTAGCTGAAGAAAGAAAGAAAACAGCAGAAAAAAACTGGGGAGGAAAAAGGAAGAAAAGAAGAAAAAGAAAAGAGCGCATGAGGAAAAAAGGTTGCAGCGCAGAAAACAACAGCAAAGAGGCTTCTAAAAAGAGAAAACGAGGGGAAATCGAGCCCATAGCCATGGACATCTGCAAAGTGTGTCACAAGGAATACATGGAGGGAGACGGATATGAATGGGTTGAATGTGATTTCTGTGACTGACTTGTGGTTCCTTGTAAAGTGCACTGACCTCACTTGATGACAATGTTGATTTCACATGCACCTTTCGTGTTGATTTAGGATATCCTTCTCATGTTGTGTAAACTTGATTTCATTACCTTCATTCAATTAGACGAAAAACTAGTTTTTAATTTAGCCTTAAGCTTAAGTTAAGTCTTAAAGGACAGGACTTTCATTCAGCTTAAAAAAAACCTTTATTGCTTTGAATGTCTTAACCTTGTGCAACGATAAGGTGAGGGTGTTTTCCTGAATAAAGGAATCGTTTGCTGAAGTGTTACTATACTTAGGGTAGTGTGCCATAATGGGACACATTGTCAGATGTACTCCCCACCCAGACAATCTTCAGCCTGGAACTGGTGAAGAAAAAAATTATTAACGAGACCATAATTATCCTAGCAGTCGAGAGACCCTCCAGGATATTGCCTTAGTCACAACGGGGGAATGTTTGATTGTATAAGATCAATATCCGACTTTACAATATAAATGTAAGGCTGTATGATATGTGACCCTCCACGGGAAAACAGGTAAAAAGGTGATGACTTGGGCACGCTAATTTAACACGCTAAACAAAAGAAAATTTCTTTAACACGCTAGCAGCGAGTCACAATGCACGACTCATTAAAATTTTCTTTTGTCTCATATTGCACGGAAAAAACAAAGGAGCATGATCATTCTAACAAAGCAGTGTGTCAGGATTTGGAAAACAAAAACAGCAAGCAAAATAACACACTAAGCGAGCGAAATGGCACACCGTGTTGAAATGCACACTAGACTAACACGCTGTTCGAATGTCTACACTTACCAATCGTGCTGCTCGTCTCTGTTATCGTATGATATTTCCGCGTTGACAAATCGAGAGAAACATTTTTTTCGTCTTTCGGCATTTTTCGTTTGTTTGCGACTTTTAGAATGTTGTTTGTAGATTCTACTACAAAGATTCGTTTTCCTCAAACGAAATATTTTAATCCTTCGCGTGGCAACATCAGCAACATCATTGTCTGCTATTCATTGCGAAACATTACTGACAGCAGTGTAACACAACTTTGCACGTCTTTTGCTTTTGATATCGCTTTTTGGCTGGTTCATTGCAGACAGTGCTACAGTAACTGTGAACAATACCACAACCAGTTGCCATTTTCATTCCGAGAAAGTTCGCTTGCCTTCCATGTTAACAAATACTTCTAAATGTTCGCACAAAGGTTGACTAAACACGATAAACATTGATTTGCAAATCGCTGTTCGGCTAGCTTTCAACTAGCTTTCGGAGAACATGACATGGACTCAAAAACGACTTTTTTGTTTGGCTTAAGCGCTGTTCGTCAGTGTTAACATACTGGCAAAGAAATTTCGAAACTTTGCTCTCAAACGTGACTGCAAACTTGAGTGAGTGACATATGATCACGCCGGTTGCCTAGCACGTGACATAAATCTGCCACTGATAAAATATTTCCTACTAGATGTTCGTTCAGATAAAGCAAGAAACAATCACGCAATGTCGCGAATATAAACTGGCCATACGTTTGAGATCGTACTTAGAAAATATAACGATTGTCAGTAGTCTTGAACAAATAATGATACAGCAATAATATTACTGCGCCAATGACCTTTGACGGGAATAAATAAATGCACGCTACAAACACGGATCTGAACTTCAAGAGTTGACACTGAGCTGTCGCTGAGCTTTTCAGTTTTGTTCGTTAAGGATAATCATACGCGTCCTGCGTTGAACTTTACGCATAATAATTATTTACTGTTACAAAAGCGTTTGGAAACATTGCCAATGCATTGAACAACGTTGGAAAATCATTTTGAAACATTTGAAATAATTGCCCGCGTTTGTTGGTAAACGTTGTAATGCGTTACGAATCATTGGCGAGCGTTGCAATGCATTGTAACGCATTCAAAATGGGTTGAAATGCATTTCAACGCTATTTTCATTAAGCCCGGTTTTTGCTTTACTGAGCACTGCTGTGTCATATTGCACGGTTTTACGGAGTTATATCGCACTCTTAGCGTGACACTGAACACGCTTAGTTAAACGAACGTTTAGCGTGTTAAGTCATGCCAAACAAAAGCTACCGTGACACTCATTATTTTGCTTATTAAATATGCGCATATGCATGTCGAATAACACACTTTGCGTGCCGTGTCATCGCACGCGTGCCCGTGTCATCACCTTTTTACCTGTTTTCCCGTGGAGGGTCACATATTATATCGCAGGACTATAAAACTTTGAAATCGTATGGTGTGAGAAATAATTGCTCAAAACTTTGATCAACGAACACCATTAAAGAGGAAAACACTGAACATCATCAGAAGACAGATAAAACCACGAATTTTGTGAAGAACCGACCTCACGAAGAACGGTAAAGTTTAAGTGTACGAAATTATATCTTAGTCACCAGGAGCCAATGTATGACTAACTGTATGACATTATATCGCACAACAGTAAGTTTGAAATCATATGGTGTGAGAATCATTCTTCATTTGATTCATTTCCGCAGTTCACATACGATTTATTTCATTTACGTCATTCACTCTCTTCTCTTTTACGGGAACATATGAACCTACAATATTTTTATTGACCTGCTCACAATGTCAGCGGCCTCATAGCTCAGTTGGTTAGAGCATCACACCGGTATTGCAAGGTCACGGATTCAAACCCCATTGAAGTCCTGAATTTTTTCAGGCTTCTTTTCACAATTGCATAAATTGCATTCACAACTGCGACTATTATTCTCCATTGATTTCATTTCCGCAGTTCATATATGATTTATTTCATATGTCATTCACACTCTTCTCTTTCGCGGGAACATATGAACCTACAATTGACCTGCTGCCAATGTCAGTGGCTTCATAGTTGAGTTGAGTAGAGGATCGCACCGGTATCACTAGGTCATGGGTTCAAACCCTGTTGAAGTCCTGAATATTTTTCAGGCTTCTTTTTCCAATTGCATAAATTGCATTCACAACTGCGAGGATTATTTCATTTCTGCAGTTCACATATGATTTATTTCATATACGTCACTCACACTCTTCTCTTTTACAGGAACATATGAACCTACAATTGACCTGCTCCCAATGTCAGTGGCTTCATAGCTCAGTTGGTTAGAGCATCGCACCGGTATTGCGAGGTCATGGGTTCAAACCCTGTTTCTTTCACGGGAACACATGAACCCACAATTGACCTGCTTTCAAAGTCAGTGGCTTCATAGCTCAGATCGTGAGATCATTGCATCGGTATCGCAAGGTCACGGGTTCAAACCCCGTTGAAGTCCTGATATTTTTCAGGCTTCTTTTCGCAATTACATAAATGGCATTCACAACTGCGAGGATCATTCTTCATTTGATTTCATTCCTGCAGTTCAAATATGATTTATTTCACATACATCATTCACACTCTTCTCTTTCTCAGGAACATATGAACCTACAATTGACCTGCTTTCAAAGTCAGTAGCTTCATAGCTCAGATGGTGAGATCATCCCACCGGTATCGCAAGGTCATGGGTTCAAACCCCGTTGAAGTCCTGAATTTTTTTCAGGCTTCTTTTTGCAATTGCATATATTGTGTTCACAACTGCGAGGATCATTCTTCATTTGATTTCATTTCCGCAGTGCATATATGAACCTATAATTGACCTACTTTCAAAGTCAGTGGCTTCATAGCTCAGATGGTGAGATCATCGCACCAGTATCATGAAGTCAAGGGTTCAAACCCTGTTGATTTTTTTCAGGCTTCTTTTTGCAATTGCATAAATTGCGTTCACAACAACGAGGATCATTCTTCATTTGATTTCATTTCCGCAGTTCATATATGGATTTATTTCATATACATCATTCACACTCTTCTCTTTCATGAGTACAATTTATGAACCTAGAAATGGTCTTTTTCAGTATTCTCCATGACCTGCTTATTTAAAAAAGAACAACCCCTATAAAATGTAAAATTACACATACTTTTAGTGTATGCAGCAACATTTTGAAGGTTTTGTGAAGTTGATAAATGATTCTCACCTTTCCATGATATATCCCGGCCTAAGTCTGCAGTGAAACCTCGATTTTAACAAACTTCTATAACAAAATCCTCGATATAACGAACCTCAGTATAACGAGCCAATTTCGAGGTTCCAGTGCCCGTTGTAGAACCAATCATATTTTAAGCCTATGTTTATACTGTTTTTTAACTATGTTACACTATTTTGTTGCTATGTTTTGCTTGAAACCATCTATTTTATTACTATGTTTCCAAATATATAAAATAGTCCATGGTATTTAAAGCATATCTCTCAACTATGCGAAAGCTATGTCAGAATAACATAGTTTCTAAATAACTATTTTAATACTATTTAGCTTACTGACATGGTCCTAAAGTGCCTATTTTTTCACTATTCAGAAACATTTTTTGTCCCAACAGTCGACATACATTTTAAATAGATACTATTTATTCACAATGTACCGGTCTCAAATAGCTTTAAAATATCGCATTGATGAGATATTTGGAGGCAAACATTACATAGCTTGTAAATAGATGCTATTTAGAACATATTTTTCAGGTGTTATTCATCACTGTGAGCCAACAAAATAGCATTAAAATAGGTCTTAATTTTAGGTTGTTGAAATGTGCTATTTAAAAGCTCTTTGGTTCCCTGAGTGCCTTTGGTGAGAAATGAAATAGAATTTGAATAGCCTATGTAATCTGTATGTCATGGATTTCATATCTGGGCAGGATTAAAGTTCAAACAACTGAGCATAGTGTAGGGCAGGTAAATTATTAAAATGTTGAGATTGGTATCATGGAAAGTATTCTAAAATTATTTATCTTCAGCACCTTGTCACCTTAAATTCTAACTAAAGTGGGCTTGCATTGTTGTTTCCCAAGTCAATGGCCATGCCAATCATCTCTGATGAAAGGTCTTGCTGCACGTCTCTTAGTCGAATATCATCATCAATAGTAGGTTTAATGAATTCCTTACTTCGTCAACATTTAGTAGTTTTTGGTATTTCATCTTTGGAGTCATACAGCCAACATTTCTCCACTTTGAGGTTGACATTTTTCACGATCTGTTAGCATTTTAATCAGAACGATCGAAATTCGTGGCCGCCATCTTTATTCTTGCCTGGTTACAAAGTTGCTAGTTACCCCGTTGTTAGTGCGGTTTGTCACCTTTGAATCGAATGAAAAGTATGTCCGTTTGTCGGCTTGTAACGCGGCATAACTTCAAAGAAGGTGTGATGGTTCAAGATCCAATGGAAACCTTTGCCTTTCTAAATCAAAATCGTGATTTTCGATGTGTGATATTTCACAGCGTCCTCTTGCGATTGAACTACTTGGTGAGCCTTCGTGACGTTTCTTTTTACGGAAATTTCACTAGACTTTGCTGTTGAGTGTGCTGTTGAGTTTCTTCCATGAGTCAGTTTGACGTTCAAGTTCATCTGAAGTTCTGCATCGATCAAGGTACGTTTAAAGCTTTATAAACTTCTTATTAAGCTTAGTTGTTGAGCGATTTGCAAGTTTCCACTAGAATGGCTGTTTAAACACGTGAGTACTTTTAGAAGATCAGTTAGCCTGGCATTTATCGTGTGGCATGGATTGCTCGCTACTCCTCGCTGATTTCTAAGATTAATTAAGATTTATATAAACTTATAGGTCTACGTTGGAACTTTTTTCGATAGCCATGTACAGGTATCCAAAACATTTCGCATCATTCTAAAAAGGTAAAACAATTCAGCAGATCAAGGTTGGCCACTGCACTATATGACAAGTTATTGGCATGGAGTGACACATAGAAAGCTATAATTTTCTCAATGTTTTCACCATATGCATATCAGAGAAGTTGAGTGTGTTGGAGAGCTGTTGTTTTCTGGCTGCCTTAAATATGGCATACCTCTTATTCTTGCCTGGTTTTGAGACAGATAATAGGGAATGATTTCCACACAGCCCCATACATTAACTTAACCATACATTTTCTTAAAATCTCCTTAGAAGACATCTTGATAATCCAAAAATACAGAAAGATCCAAAAGGAGAATGGAAAGTGCACAGTTCGTAATGTGTTGTTCGAAGGTTGCTTTAGCTGCATTGCTCAAAAATAGGCAGATTATCCCTCGCCAAAGTTCTTCCAAAAGCCGTTGAGTTTTATGAATCTTATGAGAATCTAAAAGGCCGCACAGCCATTTTTAAAGCCCTCCTTTATAACGTAGTCGTCCCGAAAAGTTGTGAAACCCAGCGAGACAGGCGATTTGGCGGCCATCTTTCTTGTTTTCAAAATCCCTTGGTGTTTCTTGGATAGCTAGGCCTCAGGCTTCTCTCGTCCAACTTTTACATTGGCCACCTCATCGAATAAATTTTCGAAGCAGCTTCCGGTTGAAAGTACAGTTTAAAAATGGCTGATTTGTTAAGCGAGTACAAGAGGCAAGAAATTGAATGGCAATTAAAACTAAGTTCCGAGTTCCCTTTAGAATACGTTCGACGAGAAGCAGCCACGCAGTACGATTTTTTGTGCTGTGTAGAGATTCCTTGGCCCCTGTTTCGACGGTGGGGTGAGTTTCTCGAGATCACTTCCAGTAATGAGTTGAACTATATAGACCTACTTAATGCAAGCGTCGTGGATGGATGGTTTGCTCTGAAGCGTGACAACGAACGTATGAACGAATTGCTACGAAAAAAATCGAACGCAGCGAAGGTTTTGTACAAGAAGACCTCAGGGAGAAAGAGACAGGACCTGGACAACAAAATCTATAGGCTCTGTGTCAGACAAGGGGAGCTTGAGTCGGTTGAGTTATTGAAGTCTGAAGTGTTGGACAGCTACAAAGAGATTGAAGAGTGGCGAAAAATGTACAGTGACTTAGAAAATGAGATGAAGAAAATGTACGAAGAAATGACGAAAGAAATCAATAAGCTGGAAGAGGAGATCACAGACCTCACTGATGTCAACAAAGAGCTGGTAAATAACTAGGAGCAACCATAAACTTCACTGATACACTAAAGGAACATATCAAGGAACTTCTTGACAACAAACCAGAGCTGCAAGGTAGTTGTATTGAAGTAAAAATCAGTGGAGATGGTGCAAGAATGTCGAGAACTACTAATTTCATGATGTTCTCATTTGCTCTTCTGCAAGCTAAAGAAAGCATCACGTCTTCAAAGAGCAACAGAACAGTTGCAATAATTAATGGCCCTGAAAAATATGAAACCATGAAGACATCCCTAAAACACTTTTTTTCAGAGGTCAATGAGCTTATAACAAAAGGTCAACTAACAGTTGATGGGAAGGATGTTAAACTAAACTTCTTCCTTGGTGGAGATATGAAATTTCTGCTCATGATAATGGGTATGAACTCAGCAACTGCTGACTATGCTTGTCTGTGGTGCAAAATTCATAAAGATAATAGATGGGACACTTCTAAAGTTCCCAACTATTATAACCAATAGCCCCAACAACGAACACTGGAGGAAATCAAGGAGCTCTGTAAATGCAAGGAAAAAAATTATGCGTGCATAAATGAGCCACTCAAACATTCCATTGACGAATGTAATTGCAGATGAATTCATTTGCTATTAAGAATAACTGACAAACTTTTACAAAATGTCATTGATGAAGTTCTTGAAAGGGGATGCAGTGGAGGACTTCAACAAAAAACGGGGAACACCCAAAGGAGTGCATCTCTCAAAGCTTGTGTACTCTATAAATGACCTTGGGATTTCCTTTTCTGTTTGGAACAAGAAAAATGCAGATGGCTCTGAAAGCCAAATTAAGGAATTTACAAGTCTGCTTGGCTCTCAGAAAAAGAAATTGATCAATGGACTGCCATCTAAAATGAATCAATTCCTTTATCCAGAAACATGTGAAACAGTAAAACAAATATGGACAGACTTCGAAGAACTAACTATACAACACTATTACTGATTCAAACATAAGTAGTAATGACTCAGCAGCAATTTTCACCAAAGCACAATCATGGATAAACCTTTTTTGTTCACTCCGTGGAAAGAGAGCAGGGTATGAAAGACCACATGTGACACCTTACATGCACATCATACCATATCACATTCCATTTTTCATTGAAAAGCATGGGTGCTTTAAAAAATTTTCTGGACAAGGGGTTGAGAAAAACAATGATGATGCCAAAAGGATCCTGTTTCAAAAATCTAACAAATGGGAAGCTGCCAAGGACATCTTGAATACTGAAAGTAGACAGTGGGAGCTCCGGCATCATGAAAGAGAGAAGGCAGCTTACACGAAACGGAATGCAGAGTACTGGGAAGGTGGCATTAGCCAAAACAGAAAAGAACGTCGGCTAATGTCAGCACCCAGTACCAGCTTGGATGAGGAACTGTCGGATGAAAGCCCCACGGACGACTACAGCAAAATGACACTTGTACAGCTACGAGAAATCATTAAAGAGCGAGGTTTAAAGGTGAAAAATCTAAGTAGACTCAAAAAGAAAGAGCTCCTTAAAATTATTGAGAAGTCCTAAGTAAACTTAATTAAGTCTCACAAACCTTGTGGCCCACTATAACTGGATATTTTAATTCAGATTTACTTTCCTTTGTTTCAGTTTCTGTAGCCATTATCATACATTAACTACCAAATTAAACCAGAATAAAATTAATTACATGAAGAAGGGACCTTAACAAATTTGATGGATATTTTTTCCATGTATGCTCTTGGCAACTCTACTATTTTGTCATCTACTTTTTGATGGCTTTTGGGTGACAATGTCAGGTATTTCCTCACTTTAACAGGAAACCTTATCATAACTCCATTCCCATGATTATCAAAAATGCAACTCCATTTGTTTGGGAGTTTACATTTGTAGAAGTCAGTTTCTTCGAAGAGTGTCCAATTTTTCTCTGTTGCTGCCCTTCCTCTTCCAGAAAACAAATACTTGAAAACGTCATGTCGAAACTCTAAAGACACTTTCTGTTCAGGACCCTTGTGTCTCAGAGCCTCCAACAGCGTGAGTCTCATCCTGTCAATGCAGCTCTGTACAATCTTTCTTTCAGGTCGCGGAGATTCAAAGGTTCTGGAAAAGAAATAAACATCAACGGGTCATTACCAAAACTGACCCTATATAATTTACAATAAATGTAAATCAAATGATGGGTACTGTAAGCTTGGAGCATAACTGATAACACAATGCTATGCAAAAAAATATATAAAATATTATTTTACAGTCAAATAAGACTTACGCTTAAGTTTACTTCAGATGATCGTAAGCAGAATGCATTTATAAGCTTTTAAGATCGAGACTTGCAATTGTATAAGTCATATTTTCATTATTTTCATTAATAAAAAAAATCAATCAATCAATCAATCAATTACCTCAACAAAAGGGGGGAAAGGTTTTCTTCTGGTTCCCAAGTATTTTTAAAGCTACTATAGCCTTTCCATTTTACGAGGAATCGCGTTCCCTGATGAAAGCAATGCCTAACAATTAGTTTCTGATATGAACACACGCTGGATAAGAGCAAAATTTCTTACCTCCGAGTCTTCCCGACTTGCTATCAAGCGCTCTGCTTCATATATCCCGAGATTTTTGCCAAGATGCCTCTTTTTGTTCTTCCTCTCAGGGAATAATATATCGGCAGAACTTAAATTGTGGAGAATATCATAGGAAACACGTTCCAGGTTAGATCGAGTAGAAAAGGCCGCCATCTTGTTTTTATGTGAAAAACAATATGCCGCTGTCTCATACCCGAGGGCTCAAAATGTCCCCGATTTCTGGTGATGATACAGCAAAGAATGCCTATGCAACCACATTAACCCCATGTAACACATTTACCTCCCTAATATTACAGCCCGATGGGTTATAACCATAATCCTCCACCCCATCTTGAACTGTCGCAGGCAAGCAGTGACCAGGATAGTAATTAGTTATAGATAGTTATTGTTATTATTATTATTGTTATTTTGGTGGATATGGACAAACAGAATGACCAGTCATCCATACCTTGATAATAGATTAAATATGTAATAAGCTAAGGGATTGCTTGTTTTACAGGGGAATAGGTTTCCCTTACCAAAGCAAATAATATGGCCCATATATGGCCCAGGTATGGAAATGGCATGGGATGCTCTATGGAACATGTATGGTTTTCATGTTGATTTGGTATGGGTTACTGTCACACATACAAATCCCATGTAGACCACTGTGTGTGCATGATTCTGTTCTCTTTTGCTATGGGAATGCTACGTATTTCGTAGATTTCCATATATCTCCCATAGGATATGATACGGTGATGGTATGGTTTAGACCCATAGCAATTCTATGCAATCTCTCAGGCCTTTATAGTCTTTATATGAGAATGCTAGGAATTTCGTCAAGTTCCACTGAAAGGAAAACAGTGGACTTAGCTCGTTGATTTAAATTTTTTGTGCTGTTCAGGGAGCTTCCTTTGCTGTCTGCGGATGAGGTTGTCAACAATGTCCCGCTCTAGCTTGTATTTTTGATTCATGCCTGAAACAAAAAATAAGATTTCATCAGTGACCATTAGCAAATTACATGTAGCGTCATTCCAGACAGGTTTAAATTCGCCAGAGTACTCAAGATAATTTAAGCCCTGGCGAATAACTGACCGAAAGTTAAGCCTTAAAATTCGATCTGTAGTTTACGACTGTTGAACTACTGACAATTCAAAGACCTCAAGATACGAACGGCAGCCTCGATGGATTACACTTTGCCGCCAGCCAGTTAGAGGAGCGGTCTGTTACACGATGATTTTTTTAAGTTTTACTGTGCCGTTGACAAGCTACATGCTTTTATAATTGAAGAACTGTTTCTACTTCTTATAGCAGAGTATTTACTCACCAAAAACTTTCAAAATTCCCACTTTATAAATGGCTCTCCTGCCTCTAATCACATGCCGGCTGTTACATTCACGGTGATGCCTTCATTTCGTTCAACAGTGGTGCCACGAACTTCAGCCTTTCGTTTACAACAATAACGCTGTTGTTATTCTCCCTCTAGACCACTCAAAAACCCTTCTTCGTAAAAGAAAAATAATTATTTGCACATTAGCCCAACTGAAAAGACAATTCAAAGAAGGGCGCCAAGAGAGAATGAATAGAGGTTCTTTGTTTCAGTAAAAAGCACGAGGATAGTCACGTGAAAATTCGCACACTGTCATTGGCTGTTGCCATGTGACATCCGCTGGACTGATTGCGGTCTTCAGTGAAACCTGCTCTGTTCGCTTTCCTTGCTTCCATCGGTAATTTCAACTTGAAGAAAGCTCAGAAGTGCTAGATAAGGTATTATTATTGGTAGACTATAGAGGGTTTTCACATGACGTCACGACCGCCATGTTGGAGGTGCAAAACAAAAGAATGATTTTCCTTCAGGAAATAAATTTTATTGTTGTGTAAATATTTTTTATTGTTTTGTACCTCCAACATGTCAATAAACCCTCTATACTGTAGCTTTCCCACAATTCTTGTCTTCAGATTTTATCCTTCGAAAAGGCCAACACCCTGTAACTCTATTCTCTAAATTGGTGATTAGTCCCTCACAGAATGTAGAGAGTTTTCAGTTGTGTTCCACATATTCAGAACTTTATATACTTTCATGAAATTGAAGATGTTTTACAATGATCATTTCCCAAGATTTCAGATTTTTATACATTTGCTGTTTGATTACTTTAATATTGTACAATTAAAAAGCTAAAATAAGTTCCTTCAAATGTGTTAGGTTACAAGCAGGCAAGTACAGAACACCTGCTTACTTTTAGCGAGAAAAAGTTACATCAATCACTTACTTAAGGATTTTGGTGGTGAATTTTTATTTAGTTGCAACTATGACGTCAAAGAGCGCAAACTTTTTCCGAAATTTTATGATGAGCTTCTTCAGTGGTGGGCACATTTTAGAAATCTTTTTCAACAAAGCCTCCTAAGTCTAAATATACAATCTGGACTAATAAAGAAATCAAGATAGATAATAAGTCAATTTATTATCCTAATTATACTTCGTCATTGGTCAATGTTGCTAAGGAGTCACGTGAGATATGCGCGCGTAACCAGAGCATTCACTTGCTAGCTAACCTTTGGAGCGCTCACACATAAAGTTGTCATGGCAGCTGAATTTACTTCAGGCGCCCTCGTCGATGGACCGAGGAACTCCTCACCAGAGGATATTGACGACCATGATTTACGTGCTGAATCTACACTCGATAACAGCGACTCGCTGTTGAGTGCCTTGACTTCCTTGACAGCAAACATGGACCGCATGGCGAGTACAATGACCGCCATGGTTGAATCGTTCACGGCACTGTCACAGCAACAAAGACCTGTAAAACGAGATGCTTGCGCTGGAAATTTAGACCCTCCAGATCAACAAGCGAAAAAGTCGAAAACTTGTGCTAGTGCCTCTATCAGCGACGACGATGTGGCCGCTCTGCTAAACAGTGATCAGAACGTCATTAATAGTGACAAAAGTGGCACAAAGATGCCCGTCACTCTGCAGGACTACTGCTGTAACACTGAGGGTGAAGACAAGCTTTTGAGCCAGTTAGCCCTGGACTTCACTACGGATGATAAAGTGAGCAGCCCAGTTTCGAAACAATTGGCCGAGATTGTAAATAAACGTTGGGCCTCCAAATTGAGTGACAGTAAGCTCAAGGACCTGAGTGCGAAATACAACCGCCCTGAAAACTGCAAGACTTGCGTTGTTCCCAAAGTTAACCCGAAATTTGGGGAAAGTTAACACACTATGGGAAAAAGCAAGACCTCAGGTTGTCTGCCATTCAGAATTTGCTCGTCAAGGTAGGAGCGGTAATTGTTCAATCAGCCCAGAAATTAATGGCTTTTCGAACACAGGGAGCGAATGGTGGTAAATTCGATATGGCTGCTGCGCTTACCGCGCAAATTGATGCCATAGTGCTGTTGGGTCATACCAGCTATGAACTCTCACTCCGTCGATGGGAGGCCATCAAACCTAACCTCAACAAGGAATACGGCTCGCTGTGTTCATCACAGACACCCGTCACCAAACTGTTGTTTGGTGACGAACTTCAGGCGCAGCTCACTGCAATTAGGGCCTCCAATCGCATTAGCCAACGCAGCTGTGAGCCACAACAACTCCAGCCCTTCCACTAACAAGCCCTCCTGGCGTCACAAGCAGGAGAAGCCTTTTTTAGGCAAAGGTCAGTACCACCCAAAATGGAAACAAAAACAGTGGAGGAAAAAGGAGGAGCCCAGCAAAAAATAAACGAGGACTTCATGTCAAAATTAAACTCGTTACAGGTAACTGAATTTGTGGGCTTTGTTCCTACATTAATTGATTATCTGATTGCACAGACAAGCTGTTTCAAGAGCGGTAGACTGGCACAATTTATTTCCGCCTGGCAACAAATAACTTCGGATGCTGAAATCCTTCAAATGGTATCTGGTCAATATATTGAATTTAATACCCAGCCTTCTCAGTCACTGCCCCCACCAGTCAAACATTTTAGTGGGGAAGAAAGTGTTATTATTTCATATGAGATTTCAAAGTTACTTGAGAAGGTAGTGATTGTGGAAACCCCCATTTTCTCTCATACCTAGAGTGTTACAGAAGATGCACCAGGAAAAAGTTCAAGGAGTCATTGTTGTTCCAAAATGGCCAACTCAAACATGGTGGCCGGTGATGATGCAAATGTTGATCAGCACTCCTGTTCTCCTCCCAAACAGAAAGACACTGCTAACTCTTCCAGGCAACATGGACAAAATTCATCCTTTGTATTCCCGATTAGAACTGTTGATGTGCCACTTGTCAGGAGATCCCTTGAAAGCCAGGGAATTTCAACAGAAGCTTCAAGGGTTATCTTGGAGTCCTGGAGGTCTGGTATGGCAAGCCAGTACAAACTTACTTTCAAAAGTGGGAATTGTTCTGTCATCAACGGAACCTTAATCCACTTCAAGCAACTGTACAAGATGGTACAAACGTTCTTGCAGAGCTTTTTGCTTCTGGTGTCGGACACAGTTGCATTAACACTGCCCGCAGTGCCTTGTCATCAATACTTGTCCTCCCAGGGAATCTTCAATTTGGGACTCACCCACTTGTGACTCGATTTGTGAAAGGTGTTTTTCAGGCACGGCCAGCCCTTCCCCGGTACAGAGAGATATGGAATGTGGAGCAAGTGTTTAAGCATTTGGTAGGGTGGACCTTGGGCGAGGACTTAAGCCTAAGAACCTTGTCCTGGAAACTTGCTGTTACTTGCCCTTTTATCAGGTCAGAGGGTCCAAACACTGAAAACATTAACTCTGTCTTCAATGACTTTGTCTTCAAGCAAATGTGTATTTACCATTTGCACAACCCTGAAAACAACTCGACCAGGCCACCATCTAAAGCCTATTGAATTTTTAGCATATCAGCCTGACCCGAATCTGGATGTTGTTAAGCATCTGCATACATACATTGCTCGCACATCCCAGCTTAGAGGAGACACTGATCAGTTACTTATTGGTTACCAAAAGCCTCACAAGCCGGTGTCCACTAATACCATCTCTAGATGGATAAAGACTGTCCTTGGCAAGGCAGGAATCAATACTGGATTGTACAAGGCTCATAGCACTAGGGCAGCTGCTACTTCCGCTGCCCAGAGGAAGAATGTTCCTATTGACACCATCCTGGCTGCAGCCGGCTGGAGCACTATGAACACTTTTGCTCAATTTTACTCAAAGCCCATTGAAGCCAATGTCAAAAATTTTGGTCAAGAACTTTTGAAAGATGGCTCTCACTTTTAACTGGTTATAAAGCTTACGCTCAGCTGACAATTTCTCTGAATATTTAGTCGCTTAGTATTGTTTGGTTTGTTGTTGGTACCTTTCTGGTTCAGGTTCCATTAAAATTATTGTACATTACTATGTTTATGCTTATGTTTATGCTCATGATCATGACACTTTGAAGTCTCACGTGACTCCTTAGCGACATTGACCAATGACGAAGTAGAATTGTAAAATTAAACGAGACTTACCTTAAGTTGCAGTTTGATTGAGATTCTACGAAGTCATTGGTCTGGAGCTAAGGAGTTAGGTGCCCTCCCTTGTGAGGTGCCCACCCTGTTACATTACTGCTGTCCTGATCATTCGCCTTTCAAGTGTGAACGCTCTGGTTACGCGCGCATATCTCACAACTCCTTAGCTCCAGACCAATGACTTCGTAGAATCTCAATCAAACTTCAACTTAAGGTAAGTCTCGTTTAATTTTACAATTATGTTAAAGGTGGAACATTATTCTGCCACCATTTGCAATTTGATAAAGATAATATTCAATGTTATAACAATGCAATAGGGGATGGATTAGGGGTAAGAAGTGCAACACCGTTCCATCTGAAAACAGAATGCCCAAATGAGAAAGAATTAGGACAATTAGAATTTTTCTGTGGAGAAAAAAAGAATTAATCCTCTTACTAGCAAGAGTAAGCAGTTTTATCGTTTGTTAGTGTCAGAAAAAGTTAAACCTTTAAGGGGTTTTCTGAAACTGAAACAGGATTTTGGTCTGGACGATTCACCTGCGTCTAAAGGTCGGCGCACACGGAGGGACTAGTCCACGGAGGGACTAGTCCCGGGGACCAAGTCCCTTCGTGTGAACTACCCATTCAATTAGAATATCTAGTTGCAGGGACCAAAATTTGGTCCCTGCGACTTGTCCCACGAATTCAAACCATGTTTGAATTCGTGGGACAAGTCGCAGGGACTTGTCCCCTCAAATTATGCTGGTCCCTGCGTGTGAACGGTTCGTGGGACTCGTCCCTGCAACCAGTCCCTTCGTGTAAACTCTTCAGGGGACTAGTTGCAGGGACTAGTCCCCTCGTGTGTGCCGACCTTAATGCTTTTCTTAATATTAAATCGTTTTCATATGAAACCTTTATTAGAAGTTTTCAGTTTAAATTATTAGCTGATATTGCTTTACTATATATCGTCTCGCTAAAATAGGTTATGTCCCAAATGATCTGTGTACCTTTTCTAAGGCAGGATCAGAAACGGTTCATCACCTACTTTATGAATGCTCTTTCTCCAATCGTTTTTAGAAAGCAGTTTGAAAACTTCTGGTTTACACCTCACGACATTATGAAGAATTCACCTTAAGTTTTTGTTGCTAGACAAGCCTGTTCATTCTTGCTAAACTTCACATTTGGAATTGTCGTAAACGTAGAGTACCCCCACGTTTTGAGGTTCTTAAGGCAATGCAGGATGTGAAATACAGAACAGAAATGTACCTAGCCTCTAAGGATAATAGGGATAAAAAATTTCAGGCTAAATGGCAATTTTATATTAACGCTAGGGATACTCGTTTGGTGGCCTAATAATGTAAATAGTATAAGGAGGTGTTATTGGTCACCTGTATTAGTTGCATTGTACTTCTGGCTATAAGTGGAAATAAAATGTGGAAAAAAATGTTGCAAACCAACTATTGTGTAAAAGGGAATACTTGTGTTTACAACATTGACATTTTAGAATTGTTTCATGTTAATAGCGTGTGTATATTAAGTTATGGAAGCATGCGGGAGGTTTGGAGAGCAAGAGAGAAGTGTGAGAGTCAACTCTAGCTTCTTGAGTGCTCTCCAAAGTTGCCAAGTACATCCATAATTCGATATACGAACAGCTAAAAGCACAAAACAATTATTTTTTTAACATAGCGACAACAACCTGGGTGCTAAAGACAGGGCTGTCAACCCTCCTGGATAATCCAGGAGACTCCAGATTTTAGACTGCCTCCAAGTCTCCAGATTAGAGTCTGAAACCTCCCGAATAATCGCCGAAGTTTGCCACTTCTTGCGAGACTCGAATTTCACAACAATAAAATTTCAAGTATCTTGCATTGTTTCAGCTGTTTTACTGTTAACATGGATAACAAATTAAAACTTTTCCTCATAAACTCCAATAAACCATTCTTCTAAGGGTTGCCATTGTAATATAAGCAGTAATGTGATGGGTCGGAAAGAAACCAACTAGATCAAATGTTACAATGCCAATAACATATTTTATTGAGCGTCTTTTGACTTTTACCTTGTGTCAAATCGCAAATTCGTGACCTTTGAGATTGAAGAAATATAAGATGTTGATTGATTTTACTTCACTTCAAAGGGAGTTATAAGGACTGCTACTTTTTGGTTTCCAGCTGGAGATGTTAGTGTATACGAGGAGAAGACGTTTTATAGAGGAGCAAAAGCGTTTTTCTCTCAAGGCGTTTGAATACAGTTTAAATCGTATGCCAATAGATAACCCACTGCTACAAAATACTGACTTCGTCCATATTGAGGGCGGAGACAGTGTATCATTTTCAAAGCCACAATATTTTGTTCAAAGGTACCATGCAATAATTTCTTAACAACGATTGTTGGACATTGTAACTCTACATAATGACATTGATTTGTCTTGCATCTGATGATTTGTTGCCGTTAAAAGGTATTCAAGCCTCTTGCCATTCCATACAGCAGTGGAGATGGAGCTCTTAAGCGAGGAGGTCAATGATCGATGGGAGGGAGATACCACGGTCTGTCCGAGATTCAAGAGTTACTTCGAAACATAAGAGGCAGTTCATTTCATTTCCAGCCGATTTCCATGAGATTTAAATAGCTTTTGACAGCAGGATTCACTTGTGTCGTTGAAGCAATCGATTGCACCCACGTGAGAATTGCTTGCTAAGATAGGAATAATGCAGCGGCTTTCATAAAAAGTCATCTCAGGTTTGTTTCCATATCTGAAAAGTTCCTTTTTGGTCACCACAATTCTGTGGAGGAGTTTAAACGGGAATTCTCGTAACTTGCTTTCTTTGCACAATTTGGTTATTGACGTAAAATGATCTTTCCATTTTCCTCTGTCAACTTCAAAGCATTTGCTCCATCTTTTGGGGCAGGTTGGAAAGTCCCAATGTTTCTTGGCTAGGAGCAACTGGTAATAGGCTCTCAATCTACATTTCACCAGATCAATTTGAATGTTATCATCAAGCTGAAAGGGGTTGCAATTGTGATCATAGCTACTCATTTGGTTTTTCACCGCAGAAAAAAAAATGGTTTTACAGTTATACTTAGACTGAAATTCCTGAAACAGAAGGTGCCATCCATGCTTAATTAGAATATCCGTTATAGATAGTAACCCTTTAGAAAACCACTTTTGCATCGACTAATATTTCCTTGTTGTTGAAAAGACTGAGATCGTTGCAGTTACCCTGACTATACACGGATTTATGTTCATTGAAAGCCACAAGAATATGTTTAACTCTTTCTTGTCCGGCTCTGTAATTTACCAGTCGCTGAAGACCGGTGCTTTGAAAACCTGTAACTTTTCCAAATCCTGGAATATGTTTGCCAAATACTGAGTTTCTTAGACTTTATCACTCCATAAACGTATTAAAAGTACCGATTTTCCTGGAATGACTGTTTATTCTGTTGCAAAACCAAAAAAAACGCTCTAGGACAACACCGAAAATAAGCAACTTTGTTTTGAAGTTTTGAAGACAAAAAATCCCTCTTCAAGTCTACATTGGCAGTAAACTTCGACTCAATTTCTTGCAATCTGTTCCAATTTGCCCGCACAATTCGTTCGCCCAACCTGGGTAGCGTTATTTGATTTCGGTTGCTCTCACTGGTCTGACACGTTCACATTTGTGACCCAAAGAATTCTGGGATATACTTGGATAACTGCCGCGTGTTAGTCCGCCAATTTCCATTTCAGATATTTTTTATAAGTGTCGAGCCACCCGGTCCTGCTGGCAAACTATTGCACTGATTGCATTATTTACAAGTCGAAACTCACCAAAATTGCCATGCCAGGTCCCGGAATCTACTCACAGAATGGCCAGGGACACAACTTCACTTCGTGAATCACCATGACTCGATCGAAACCTTTCAGCGGCTCACTTGGTGTGAAATTGCTTCCCACCTCTGTCTTCTTTTGGAGGATTGCCTCTACCCACCAACCCAGCTTTACGATGCCAGGCAGAGAGCTTCTGAGGTGGAAAATGGCTCGAAAAACACTTATAAATTAAATACGTACCGAGTTGTAGCTGTGTGATCGTTTACAAAAAATGACAGCTAGCGTGACAAGCGAGACATGAAGGTAGAGCCTTCGATGTTGTGGACCAGCGAGAACTCCGTGGTAACCCCTTATATGGAATAACTAGATCGATTTGACCTCAAACCCTCGAAAATTAGAGAAAAACACGTACAAAATGGCAGACAAGAACGAGTTAAAGATCGTGGGCATTTGCTGGAGATATTTTATTCCATAGTTAAATCCGAGTAGGAAGTTCAGTCCGCCGTGTTTTCGCAAATAGTGATCGGGAACCGTTTTCCAGGTGCATTTTCTATTAGACAGAAGCCTTGGTATCCAAGCTAGCCGTAGTGCCTTCATTATAAGGTCGATATTAACCATCCGCAATCCTCAATATTTTTTTAATTTTGCAAATTCTGGTACATACATTTCAAGTCGTATAATACATGAATACCCAGGATCTTCTACTGCTGCACCTAATTTTCAATGGTTTAGTTCTGCTGTCTTCCCATTTCCCCAACCATGCTGCCTTAGACTTCTCACTGTTGAGCATTAGACCAGAAAAATTACCGAAACCTTTCACACTACTCAAAGCATTTTCCACAGAGACCAAATCAGCGCAGAATAGGTTAGAGTCATCTGCGAATTGACTTATTTTGACCTCGGTACAAAAAATCTAACCCCTTTCACAATCAGATTTTGCCTTATTTCGTTAGATAACATTTCTGAAGTTAAGATGAACAGGTAAGGTGAAAGGGGACATCCCTGTGTTACACCTCTCGTGGGCCGCACTTTTAATTTCCTTGTAAAAAATAAAGATCCATTTTAAATAATGATCTCCCCAACAACAACAACAACTACTTTATTAATCAAAAAGTGATGACAAACTTTCACACATGCCTACATAGAATTATAGTAGGGGTAGGGGCGCTACATACATACAACACACACATACATGCATGCATACATAAACTGAGATTTGTCATTGATATACACTTAATGGTGTTGTGAATATACATATATGAATATAAATATAAATAACACACAAATATAAAAACGTGTTACAGAACAGAGAGATAACTTGAGACGAAAAGGAAATAATTTAACATGATACCTTTTTTATTTCATCACTGAGGGTGCCTATATCAACATAACTATCCTGCTTTTAAAGATTGGAGATCGAGAGACTACAATTTTAACTTTAAAACGTGTTTCGTAATTTTCTCAAATTCTCAGGGATACTGTTCCAAGTTTTTTCTCCGACGCTAGCAAACAAGTTAGAATTAATTCTGTTGTCTTGTGTTTTAGATATCAGTGCAAGATGATTTCAGGATATGGTATGAGACCATGTGCGCTGAGTTCCCAACACGATTTAGCAGACTATTTATATCTTACCTCCTTAGGAAAGGGCCATACTACAATGGCGTTTTGAGTAGGTTTTTGGAGCACGTTAGGTATACTGGAGGATTGCTTACTTACCAACCACCTGTTCTGGTATTGTGAAGGTTATGCAAACGATACACAAGGAAGAAGCAAGAAATGTATTTACACAAATCATTCTGTTAGGGCGACAGCCATAACCCTGTGGGCAAATTCTGGCCTCCCTGTGGGCAAATTCTGGCCTCACAAATCGTGAAATTATGGCAATATCTGGTCACCACAAGGAATCCAGCCTGCAAAGCTATCACAGCATTCCGTCAGTGAACCAACTTCGAAAATGCAGCGATGTTCTTAGTACAGCACTTGGTCATGATGACAAGGTCGAGACAAACAAGCAGCCCTCAAATTTGATGATTTCAAGGACTCCACTACAGGAGCTGCCAGTTCCATCCATCAACACGGCGATTTTAGCGACTCAGCAAAACATAGCTCCATTCAGTCAGATGTTCAATTCTTGCACGATCGGAAATTTACAGATCTGTTACTGTTTACTGATGACTTTCTCGTTTGTACTTTTCTAGTTGATTCTATGGGAATCCTGTCACTGAAATCACTGATAAGGCAATACCTGCAACTGCCATTACCCAGGTAAGAAATCTGCAAGTTGTCGAAGGCTTAACATTGGAAGATGCAGTTACACTTGTGTGTCAAAAGCTGGCCCTGATGAAAGCTTTCTTGAGAAGCTGAGGTCGCTAGTAGCAACAAAGCGTTTCAGACGTGTTGAAGAATTGAAAAGGAAGGGGTTGGACTTCAGCACATTTCTCTACGTTCCTGAAGTTGATCTAATAACAAAAGACACATTTCATGAAAGGGAGGATCACTGTCATATCCTTAAGAGACTTTGGAAGCACACCAGAGAAGGTTGAATAAGAACATGATTAACCTTAACATGTTTAAAACAACTTACGTTTGTTGGCACAGCACATTCCCTTTACTCTACTTTAAACCATAATGACTTGTTATTAGTTTGAATTTGTCATGTTACTCTCGTCGCAATAACAAACACTTGGTCATACTGCCTACATACCAGATTCTCCAATTATAATAATAATAACAATAAAAAATATTATGAAAGGTGTTTGTCATCGTGGTTTCAAATGATAGCTGAGTTAATCTTTTGTCTCACGATTGGGTCACAAAGATGTGGATCGCGACGTTTCGACCGCTATACTGCTGGTCTTCATCAGGCGATGGTGTCTACTGCGTGTGAGTATAAGAAGCACTGTGGCTGGTGGTGATTGGTGCTTTTGATCCTCGCTTAGGCTGTTTGTTGATTGGAGGATTTTGATCCTTGCCTTTCAGACTAGAAATTGTTCCCTCAGCGGTCCGCTTTGGTACTGATTGGCTGTTGTGTTGTTTGATTGTGGGCATCCATACTTCAGGAATTTCAATTCCACTGTCCACTGTCCTCATTGTTGCCTGTACAATTTACATATATGACGCAATAAAAGGTTCCTGGATATTCTTCTTCCATGAAAATGTCCGCACCCTATTCTCCCCACCAAAATGGTACAGCGGAGTGACATTGGAGAACCTTATTTGCAGACTAATTTGCACAAAGAATTTTGGCCTTATGCAGTATGACCGCCGAAGCTAAGAAAGTATTACTTAGCTTTCCACATTTTATGACGAGCTTCTCAATTTGTAGGCTGATTTTAGAGAGGATTTTTCTACCAAGTCTCTTACCTCTGAAAGTGTAATTTGGAACAATAAGCTCATCAAGATAGATGGTAATAGAGTATATACTACCACAATTATGTAAAAGCTGGAGTCAACTTTTGTAACCAAATGTTATTTGACAAGAATAATTTAGATTCATATAACTATGCAAAAAGTAAAGGTCTGACACAAAACTTTTTAACGTGCTCAGGAATTTGAAGAAGCATTCCCACCCACTTAAAAACTTTGCATGTAGATGCAATTGAAATCACTTCTCTAAAGTTTCAGTGAGGGGAAAATGTCTTTGATCCAGAGAGATCTAAAAGTAAACATTTCTATGAGTTACTTAACTAAAAAACAGACAACTTGTCACTTGTAACTACGTTTTATTGATCTGCGAACTCTCTTTTTATCTTTGAATTAAGAACACTTGTCATATACGTCATTATAAGTGTGCTTTGCATTATAAACAGAAATAGCTTTAAGTGAGGAGTAAATATTTTCATTAACAAAAGTTTACATCAAAAACGATTTCTTGAAACAGAAGCAAGCGAACATTAACGTTAAAAGCCAACGTTTCGACATCATCATGCCACCATTCTCAAGGCAAAATGAATAAATAATGCGAAGATTTGATTTCTATAGTCTCTACAAATTAACATAATAACAAAGGGTCACAAGTTCTTCAACTGAATACCTTTGCGTGAATTGAGTCCGTTTGCACGTTTAGGGTTACATTGAAATTTATAAACTAATGTAACCTGTGCGATGCAGGACATGTTGGTTACACTCGCGGCCACCTCCACGAACGTGTTGATGGACACAAATAAAAATCGTCGTCAACTTATAAACATTATTTTAGCGAACATAACTCGAACGTACCATCTTTTCTTTCAGAACCATTTCACATGCTCACTAGAGGTTATAACAAATTTGATTGCCTAATTAAGGAGATGCTTTTTATAAGAAAACTCAAACCATCCCTAAATGTGCAAATGGACTCGATTCGCGCAAAGGTATTCACTTGAAGAACTTGTGACCCTTTGTTATTATGTTAATTTGTAGAGACTATAGACATCAAATCTTTGCATTATTTATTCATTTTGCCTTGAGAATGGTGTCATGATGACGCCGAAACGTCGGGTTTTAACGTTAATATTCGCTTGCTTCTGTTTCAAAAAAGTTTAAATGTTACACTCTCTTCCCCTCAGTTCATCACAAACATCGAAATTAAACTTTTTTCATATCAATCTTAAAATCGCAACATTAATTCGTG
Organism: Pachyseris speciosa; assembly: GCA_016490735.1. Classification (NCBI taxonomy): domain Eukaryota; kingdom Metazoa; phylum Cnidaria; class Anthozoa; order Scleractinia; family Pachyseridae; genus Pachyseris; species Pachyseris speciosa. Next base: position 399,217 of record JAEMWC010000206.1, on the reverse strand, counting down.
ATATTAGCTTAAGTGCGATCGGGTTTAGAGAGTTGTGTAGAGCATGATTCACCTAGTGTGCAGATGGGTGCGATAAGCGCTACATGTAAATCGGAGAAGAGCATAATAGGAATTGTGATCCATGATCCATTATTTCACGATTAGTTCAGTTCTATTCACGTTCTACAGATTCCAGATTGAATATTCTGATTCTCCTTCGCAGAAAATATTTCAAAGCATGCTTTGCCTTCCGTTTTCTGATTTATTCAAAACAACTAACATTCACACAAATGTTTCAGAAAGACCGTAGTCACAACACTCTTTCAAAGTGTGTTTAAACAGCATTCACAATGGCAATATTTCAAACAGACTGTACAAAACCATAATTAATTAGATACATTCATTACTGATTATCAGATTATGATGCAAGTGGTAAATTTTATCTGCCGGATAGCGATTTATCCGCTGGATCAGAGTTATTCACTCTTTGACCAACCGGGGCCAGAACGTTATTACAGTATAAGGAGGTGGACACTGGGGTTTGCGGCATTGTGGTATTGGACAATTTTTCTTGGGGTATTTCAGTAATCTTTATCTCAAAATGCAGTATCGCGGTATTCTCTGAACCTGCGGGTGCGGTTTGTTAGCGTGTTGAACAGGATTAAAAATTGTCCTCCTGGTCCTCCAAAGTTTTCCGAGCTTTTTCTAGTTTCCAATTGGACATTTCTGATGAAACTTGGCTTAACTGCAGAATACCCTGCCACTCCAAAACACATCTACAATCTGTGGCTACGCGGCTACGGAGCCACACGGCTACGCAGCTTAGTGGCTTGGCGACCTAACTAGTTCTTTACCATAAGCCGAAACAAGAGCGCTACACATGAATATACCTCGTTCTTGAGTCCATGAGCTGAAACATGCTTGCTACACATGAATATATCTCATTCTTTAATCCATGAGCTTGTTTCGACTCATAGTTGAAATTACAATAGTTCACATGCAAATAAGTGGCGGGTTATTCAGCAGTTTAGCTCGTTTGTTTCGGCTCATAGCTGAAACACACACCTTATCCCTACACAACGCCCTATATCAAAAGATCAAATTTCTCGCCGCGTAAGCAACCAATAACTACATCATGATTTGAATTCAAACAATAAACTTTATTGTAATACATTTTGCTTCAGTATCTTTAGTATCAAAACCCCTTTCTTTCAATGTCAAACTATTTTAGCGGATAAACAGTACTTGCGCACGAGGCATTAATGTCATTTAAAAACGCCTTCCACAAATCTTCTCCACGGTGGATGTAACGCCATTTGAACTCAGCGAGGTATGATGAATAGTGCTCTTTTTTACGACTGTGTGTCGGAAGCCTCACTTTCATTTGCCGCCAATGACCTTCTATCTTGTTGGTATGAAAACCCTCCTCGTTAACGAACTCTACCGAGTGGTTAACTGTCTTATGGATGTAACCATGCTTTGAAATGTTCACGTAGCCGTTCCAGCAATCGGACACAATTGTTGTTCCTGGCTCAATCCAGTCTTTGATGAGATTTAGCAAAGTTTCTTCCGTTCTGTCTTCTATGGTGGCAACAAAACACTTGCGTGAATCTTCCTCGATGCCACCAAAAACCCACTGACCCTCCACTACATGACCACGATGGTACTTTCTCTTTCCAATTTTGCTTTCATCGATCTGAACCAATTTGCCAGGACCACCCAATTTCTCCCTTCCATCGAACAACGCCACTTCACATACTTGACGACAAAACATGTCCCAGTCAACAGCCGTGTGTGAGCCAAGTCCAAGCTGCTGTTTTATTTGCCACTGGTTTAAGTCCTGGCACCACCAGTATGTAAATTTCAACACCTCTTCAATTGTCAAGTTTGCGTTTTCAAACCAACTTCCCTCTCTTATGCTTCTCTCGCATCTATGCCGCTTACCATTAGTCTGTCTTCTACACTCCCAGATGTACCTATCAGAACGGTCTCCCTGCTCAACCCAATTCATTTCCGATCCACACATGGTGCACAGTCGACTCGACGCAATCAGCTTTTCTTCTTTTAGCCATGACAGGATGAAGTCTTTGTCCCACAGGTAATTTTGAAGCAGATTTTCATAGGAAGTGAAGTTCTCTTGCTTCTCATTTCTTCGATAACTTCCTTTAGTACTGCCGCACTGAGTGATTTGATCTTGAAATCAGCTGAACACCCAGTTTGCACTCCAACTCTCTTACGACGTACAACACTATACATTTGGTCACACAGCACAAACGACTGGAGAGCATTTAACAACAAATTATCTTAACCTTAATCTACGTTTATTAACCTTCACTAAGCGTCGATAAAAGAATTCAAACAAAGAAAGTATAGAAACGCTTATTTCTTCATTTTTCGCACCTCTTTTTTACTGTTCACACTCTTTGTTCCTGGTAAACTTGCGTGAATGAATTTTATTTACTGCACAAATGTAGCGCTCATTACAGCAAACTACAAACAATATCTTTAAAATCTCTCTGGGTTTTAGATCACGCGGTTTCCACCCTTCAACCAGTAACGCCTTAATAATATTCCTAAAAAAACTATTCCCAAATCAAAGCATCACGATATATTTTGCTTTTAACCTCCATGTATCGCAGACGGCACGTTAATAAATTCTATCACTACTACTACAGAAGAAGTCCAACTGCAGTAACTGCAGCTAAAAGGCAGCTAAAAGGTTCAGCGATTAGTTCACACCCTTTGTTTCAATGCCGCACGCGTAAGACTTCAATCAACTGTGCAGCTTACCGCCCGTGAGTTAATCTACTAACCATACTTTTACAGTCCCATTGGGGATTCCTTTAGCTGCATAATCGCTCACCTCAATGTAGACCGCAGCATTCGCGACAACTGCATCGTTCGAAAATGTCTACTCCGCGCCTTACGAAACTTCGAAAACAACCAGACAGCACTTGGGCCCAACTTCAAAAATGCTTAATCGCACTTCCCAATCCATTTAAAAAGCTTTTCCCTGCCGATGTCTGGAACTTCATTGTCAACAAATCACACTCTATCAGCACAAACCCTGGCTATGTCTCTTCCACTCTGACTAAACCAGGACGCCACAGAAACTGTGAATACTCTTAACAAAGAATTTATTTCCAAAGTCAATGAAGCCATCTTGGAAGGCAGAACCCCACCCAAGACGAAAAAAATCGATGTCATACTGCGTGTTGCAGCCACACTCCTCATCTTAAACCACGTCAATGCGGAGCTTCTTCAACGCAGACAGCCCACTCAGCCGGCAGAAGAAATCGAAAAGTCAACTCTTCTGTGCGCCATCGACTACGTAAGTTAGGCAGAATCGCAGAAAGAAATCTTTGTTGAGGTAAGCACCCTGAAATATTAGTAGCCTAAAATCCTGTAATTACTTTCGAGAATATATAGGTAGATAGTTTCAGTTCATATATTACTGAACGAGTTACACACATATATATGTGTTAGCGAGTTTGTTTCGGCACATGAATTAAAGCAAGAGTTAGATTTGAGTTCTATTAATGTGTAAGTGTGTGCAAGTTTGATTCGGCACATTGATTAAAGAAGGAGTTAAATTCGTGTGTAGCGTGCTTTTTTCGGCCTATGGATTACTGTTTCGGCACATGGATTAAAGAACGAGTTAGATTCAAGTGTACCGTTCTTGTTCAGTGCGGCTCGTAGATCATCGAAGAACTAGGTAATATATACATTGAACTGTGGTAGTAAACAAGCTGAAACCATTCAACGAGCTTCCTATTTAAACTAAATATGACTGTCTTGATTCTCAACATATAACAACCACCCAACCTCCCTTTAAAGACATTTGAATTAAATAAATCGAATGCACAATGCATCAGTCAGTAACTCTTCACTAATATTACAATTCAGCTCAGTGAAGTGAACGCTTCATAATATTTTTTCATTACATATTTAATTTCTGATTATTTTATTTTGCTAGTTCCTGAATTACCTCATGTCGCCCACCATGGATGAAACAAAAGGACAACCAACCTGGATGTCCATTAAAACCGCATGCCTTCATTTTGGTGGTCCACTTCTCACCTGCAGGGCCTTCAAACAGTGCGGCCCACGTGCTCTGCGATGAATCGCAACTTCTGAGTTCACAGAGGCTGTCAACTCTCTTGAGCAATCAGGCCTCGGAAAGGTTCGTACCGTCCAAGTACGATTTGCACCACATCCAGTTCAAGTGTTCATCAAGGAAAAACCCGACAATGTAAACTGGCCGTCAGATTTATGCAGCCAAAACGACTACAGATCCAAGTACCATCAAAATGCCAATAAATGTATCTCTACTGCTATCAAGCGGGCATTGATCGATGCGGACTATATTCCACAAGAAATGTTCCCAGATGTTTAGACATCTAAACTTTTGAAATTTAAAAGAACACTAAAAAGTACATGGAGCACAGTATCTTAGGTAAAGAAGATTTGAACCATTTTTGCATTTTGTAATCTGACAGTTTATTTGTACAAAATATTCGTTTTCCATTCATTGCTAAACAGTTACATTTTATACGATCATTTCACAGTAAATCAATTTTCATTTAAACTTGATTTAAGGCACAAATCGCTAATTTTTCATTGCGCTTGTAATTAAATTTGATGATAACCAATATCTGCCTTGTACTCCCATAGATGCGTACCAACTTTACCTTGTACCTCCGTAGCTCCGTAGCCACGTAGCCTTGTAGCTCTGTAGCTCCGTAGCCTCCGTAACCTTACCAAAGTTCCCAAACAAAGCCTTGTTTATTATTTTTACTGTTGACCAAAGCACATGTATTGTTGATACAAAGAAACTCAGAATGAAAGACTCCGGACAGCCTTTTACTAATACAGCGCCACCGCAAAAAGCTGAGGTTATGATAAAATTTGGCATTAAAGAGCTGGACGCAATAGTTATTGCATCAGATGGTGAGTGGAATCTTTTTATTTGTATTTTGTTTAGCGTGGTGTTCAATGTTGTATAGAGTAATCAAAGTTGCATCCAATCTCTAGCGAAAATAATTGCAGGGTACTAACTTAGTTTTTGAAATTTTATGGCGACTTGCGAGGCTGTAAACCACTGTTTTCAACCACTTTTATAGTTTTCATCTCGTTTGAGTGTGGTAACTTAACACTTCCTTTTCCTTTTTTCAGATAACGAAGATAAGCTGAACCTGGAGGAAAAGAAGTTTGTTGATGATCCAAAGAATGCCGGTCTTTTCTCCGATCCTCCCTCTTGCGAGAAGCGATGCCAACAAGATCCCAAGAATTCAAATCCAGCGAAAAGAACTAAGACATCTGATGACGAGGTAATTCTTTCAGTTTTCTTGACAATGCCGACGTAGTTAAAGAGGAAAACATATTGGACTTACAGCTGCAGTTCAGAATTCTATGATATATCTAAAATTTGTTTCCTGGGCAATTAGTTACTATGACTCGTTCCCCGTTGTCTTGATCTCCTCGCGCTTCTCTACTTTCTCAGTCCGCATGTGTCTCTAGTGTCTCAAGAGAGACGACTGGGGACGAGTCAGTTCATTACCTACTGTGGAGTTTTTAAATCTACAAGTAAAATATGTGACCGTACACGGGGAAAAATTTTATACCTTAACGCTTATCCGTTAATGGATAATTAACTGAGACTTAACGGCCTTCAAAGGAGAAATCATTCTGTAGATTTCAGACTTCTGTGCCGAATAAAACTTTCGTGGTGGCCAGATTTTGGTCACATGATAAGCAGTGAGTTGAGCAAGTGACTCAAATTTCATTCGTGATCAATAAAGGCATGTTTTGGTGAAGCATTTTTATGCTTCTGGCGTTCAGAATATTTCGGTTTATTATGTTGATCCAATTTATTACAGAAATAGTTATCGGTTTGCTCTGAATTTGATACCGGGTTGGCAATCAATGGGTGATTCTAGAAAATATCCATACCATACCACGGGCGGCATCTTGGAATTCCCAGGGAGAGGGGGGGTTTCTTGGACTGGAATTCCAAAGGCGTGGGGGGGGGGGGGTAACACAGTTTGGAATTCCAAAGGCATGGGGGGGAATTAACAGCTCTGACTTCAGTAAATTTCCGGAGGGAAGACGGCGAAAGCTTCGCTTGAAATCACTGACCTGTTAACTTTCCTAGTTTGTAAATCAAGCACGAACTGACCACAGAAGCAGGAAGCAGAAGTAAGCGTTCATACAGATGGGTATTGCAGCAAGCTCCACATCGAAGAGGCCTTAAAGTTGATGAGTTAGCCGATTGATAAATAAAATATAACCAAGTCCGTGTTTCTTACCGATTGTCGACGATGTGTTGCTTGCACCAGTCTCTCATTTCCAAAGAGAACGCCTGACAGATTTTGTATTTCACGCCGGTGTGCGGCAAGCTTGTAGCTTTCCAGACACGGTCTGTGATTGGAGAATGAAACAACAGCTGATACAACAGTTCTAAACAATGCTCCTAGCCCTGATAACAAAGAAAGCTACAGGCCATACGGACGAATGAAAATAGAGGTCTGGAAGAGCTACAGGATTACTGCAGTGTGCCTTTTTGATGCGCTATTTCATTCAAAACTGTTTATGCGCAGCCAAGTGTTTTGAACATTTAGTTCTAAATAGCTTTTCTTCCTCCAAATAACTATTTATCCAGGAGCTCATCTCCTTAACCAGACGCACATTTGCCAATAGAACAGGTAGAATCAGGGAGAGGTAGAGGGTTAAGTGTCGGGATTTGATTACAATACCTCAAAAAATCATGATAATAGTAACTTTTAATTCATTTTTTTATTTCCATCATACATTTCACATGATTATATTATTTGTACCGGTATGTTATGTGTACATCTAGCACGACAGAAATTATGAAATATACAAAACCTAAAAATATTAGCTGATTAAATCTAAAACCGGTAAATAGGGGAGGATGCAGTTTGGTCCTGAATTTTCCTGCGTTTCTACGATTTCCATACATAATTGTCAACAGGAAAAAAATTGTCAGTTCTGTAAAATCCAAAATTACGAATAAAGGTCCACAAATCCACGTGAAGCCAAAAACATCAACAAACGCTTACTCGATCGATAACAAAACTCAATCTACTGTATACTGAAACTGTTTCTAGTTCAAATGTTTACCGTTATGGTGTATGGTTCACATTCCAACAAATCTCTATACTTGGCCTTCTGGTTTTGATCTCATTCACGCAAGCTTATGAAATGCTGGTCTCGCACACGCATTATAGGTTAAGTTCTCTAGTGTTTCAAAAATAAATGTGAATGTGTTGTCATCAACCAAGGCGTAAGGGATTATTAAACTGGACAGTTGGCAATTGCTGTGGATAATCTGAGATATTTCCTCTTGGTTAAAAAGGTAGTCTTCTTGGCAATCCAATGTCCTCACAACGGCATCGGAAAGTTCCACAGAAAATAAAAGAATCGTTTAGCAGCAAGGAAGGCAACAGCGTTTCAGTTGGAAGCAAGGTGATGGTCTTATGGACAGAAAAGGAGCTGGATGGAATGGTGTTTAAGCCTGGATGGTATGAAGGAGAAATACAGTGGCGCGAGGATGGCAATGAAACTATAGGGATTCTTTACCGCGAAGATGTAAAAAAAGGGAAGGCGAAAAAATACGAGCTTTGCCTTACACTGGCAATTGCAGATGGCATTTTGCAAATCAAGAGCTAATCAGTGCTAAGGCCTGGTTTAAACGTCGCATTTTACATGCGCCGAATCAAATACTAATTTTAGTCGACTCGAATGAATACGTTCGGCTGATTTGATTTAAACGTCGCATTGTTTTGCGGAATAAAATTGCTGAGCGCGAGTGACGTGTTTTAAATTCCCATTCGAGCAAACATAAATTATTTATGCCTCCTTGCCTGCTTGTCTTTTTATGCCCTTATTATAAAGAGAACCGTTGGCTAAATTCTGGGGTCATCAGTCGAGCTATGTTTGCAAGAGCGCTTAAAGAAATAAGGAACAACGATGTGTTTGGGTATAATTTTGGCCATGCAAGATGGCCGATTTATTGATTAAATATAACATCTTCAAACAAATTTAATTAGCTATGATTATTTGATTTTATACACTCTGGCAAAGGTGAAGGCGGAGAAAAAAGGCACTCAGATTAACTAAACTACGATTAAGAAAGAGGCGGAGGAAGGGAGGAGGAGGGTCAAATTCGCAAAGCTTGTTACGTCAGGAGACAAAGAGGAAGACTTCGGGGAACACAGCTTGTCTTATACCCTAACCTTAAACGAAGTCGAGGCTAAGTACTTTTCCGAACGAGCTCGTGACTAGTAGTTTTACAGCAAGTAATATTCCGGTAAGTGATTTACCAGCTAGTGATTACCCGGCTAGTAATTTTCCGATTGATCTCGTGATAGTCGTGTGATCAATACTTAACTATTTTGTGTCTAATTGGACCCTGCTCACAGCTACTCCCTGCCGATTACCTATTTTAAAGGTGAATGCGTGACAAGAAATAAGTGCCCCTCTTAAGCAGACTAACATAAATCATTGCATGACTAGGTGATAACATTTTTATTTGCCAGGCAAATAAACTCTTTTATGCCTCCTTGCCCGCTTGTCTTTTTATGCCCTTATTATAAAGAGAACCGTTGGCTAAATTCTGGGGTCATCAGTCGAGCTATGTTTGCAAGAGCGCTTAAAGAAATAAGGAACAACGATGTGTTTGGGTATAATTTTGGCCACGCAAGATGGCCGATTTATTGATTAAATATAACATCTTCAAACAAATTTAATTAGCTATGATTATTTGATTTTATACGCTCTGGCAAAGGTGAAGGCGGAGAAAAAAGGCCACAAGCCTCCTGTAGGGAGGCTCACCCCACCCGAGGACGGATGATCCAGAAAAAGCCGAAGAGTAAACAGTTCCTCAGCACCTGCTTGAGGACAGATTACTCATGAACGAGCTGCATGTGTAGATAAACTAGGTGTACGAATATAACTTAAAAATGCATTGGACTTCCATCGTCCTAATTGGCGAATTTGTGCGTCAGAAAGACCTTTAGCAGCAGCCCAAGTGGCTGCACCTATGCGAAAACTGTGTGCTTTGTACAAGGTAGGGTCAAGATTACAAAATCTAAGAGCCCTATTAAGTTGTTCCACAAAAACTGATCTCTTTATGGGCGCCCCGCCCGGCCAACAAAACAGGGGACCACTGGTGGTCCCTCTAACAGAAATAAATGCTAAGACAGCTATGACCGGGCAACAAGATTCTTCTTGAAAGATGTCAATAACAAATGAGCGCCCATTACTACTGTGCTTATATTTATAAATTGTCAGTTGAAGAGCTACGACCTGCCCTTGGGTCGTCATTAAAAGTGACAGCTGATGAAGTTGAATCAGATTACTCTGATCACTTCCATTGACTGTTATCTCGCCGATACGTAAAAATGCAAAAAAGGCTATATAGCACATAGCTGAAAACATCTTAAACTGGTAGGCTGACTCTGTAGTGTGCTGAAATGAGGCAACAAGCTGCCGCAAGATTGGTAGTGTAATAGGAAGATGTACATCCCGTACCGGTACTAACTTGCGATAACCTTTAAGAATTTGACGAATGATCGCCGTTTCTGTTGGATCATTCACACCTGCTAACTTATGGCCATAGACGATAGCAGATAAATAACTAGTCACAGTGGAGGAAGCATAATTATGCGAATAAAGATGGGAAACAAATAGTACTATAATAGCGGGCTGTAAAGGTAAGCACAAGACTTCGTTACCTAAAAAGGACTGAGCCCATCTCGTGAATAAGCTCCATGAGCGCTTGTAAGCATCCTTGGAACACTTAGTGAGACTAGAAGACAGAAGTGTTTGTGCTACAGAGGACAGCTCTCCGGTAGAAGATGTGGTGGAAGGTTTGGTCTTGGTCCATGTCCTGTCCAAGGGACTTGAATTTCATGACCTGTAAGCGCGATAAAGCGTCAGCCTTGACATTGAGCACCCCAGGCACGTGGACCGCCTGAAGTAAAATATTATTGTTCAAACATTGTAAAACTAGTTCACGCAAGAGGACGATTAGCTTGTTATCTTTCGTCGTTTTCTTGTTAATTACGTCAACTAGACCTAAATTATCCGTGTGAAAAAGGACGCATTTGTTGGCCAGTTCTGACGCCCATATTGAGAGACTTATAACGATTGGAAACATCTCTAGCACTATGTTACGACCTAGCCAATTTGAAGGCCATTGACCATAAAGCCAATGCGAGCCGAAAACTGCGCCGTAACCTAAAGAACCTGCTGCATCAGTGTAAAGATGTAGTTTGGCTGACGAGAGCCAACTATAGTCTAAAAAGAAGACTTGCCATTGTATGATTCTAAAAAGGTAAGCCATAATTGAAGGTCAGATTTTGTTTAGCGATTTAGACGAATAATATATCGAGGGCGTTTGACCCCAACTGTCAAGTTAATTAAACGGCGTAAAAAAGTTCGACCAGGCACGATGACAGAACAAGTAAAATTGAAGACCAATTAAGGATTGCAGTTCTCTTAAAGTTACCTTTTTCCGACGAAGGAAGTGTTGAATAGAGTGACGACATTTAGTAAGTTTGTCACTAGGAAGCCGTGCTTCCATGTTCTGTGAATTAAGCTCAATACCCGCAAATGACAACACGAAGCTAGGGCCTACTGTTTTCTCGGGAGCCATTGGAACGCCCAATTCATCACACGTGTTGAGAAAAACTTGCAGATCATTAGCACACGATGCAAGCGATTTGCTGACGATCAGAAAGTCATCTAACAAATGTAATATACCCGGTATATGTAACCTAAAGCGAGCAATCCATTCCAGAGCGGAACTGAAACACTCAAATATTTTGCAAGAACTGGAAAGCCCCATAGCAAGATTTCTATCAACATAGAATCGATCACGCCAGCAAATTGTAATCAGAGGGGCTGACCGGAATCAGCCAAAAGGCATTTTTGATATAGGTCTTCGCAAGCGCACAGCCCCTGCCTGTGCGACGCATTAGCCTGATGGCATCGTCAATATTAGCATAGTGGATGCTGGAAGCAATTTGCGGGATATGGGAATTAATTGACTTCCCCTTGGGAAAGGACAAGTGATGAATTAGGCGAAATTCCCCCAGCACCTTTTTAGGAATCAACCCTAAAGGAGAAACATGAAAGACTGGAAAGGGCTGTCCATCGAAAGGACCAACTATTCTTCCTAACTGAATTTCTTTAGCTAATTTTTCGTCTAACGCCTTAGGATTAGTGGTGGTTGACAAAAGATTTTTGGATACAAAATTACTGTGATGACCAACATAATCAATAGAAAAACCAAAACGGAAACCTTCAATGAGGTATTGCCGAGATCGAGGAGGGTAGCCCTCCAGATAGGCCTGTAATTTATCTATTTTGTTTGGTGTTGCCAATGGACGAGACAGTGCAGGAGGGAGGGACTGAGTTACTTGCGGTGACTGCTGTGAATTTCGGTCGCGATAGAGCTGTGGTGGAATTTGCCTGTTGCTTGGGAAAGTGGCATTGGTTGGCTGGATGAGAAGATCCACATCGAAAGCATTCGTGTTTAAAGTTACAGCCGGAACACTTTTCCCCTCTGTGAAATCTCCAGCAAAAGCCGGACGGAAAGGGCGACCTTGTAGGCCTGTTGCGCGAGTCCGAGGAAACTACTGTAGGGCACTTTTGCATGTGGTGCGCCTGCAACCACAGTTCCCAATGGATCTGGTCCCAGGGGGAAAGAGTTTTTTGCCTCAAAAATCTAAAGTTTTCATCGTAATAACGCCAATGGGCGGCACCGCCGCCCGGTTAGCTCAGTGGTAGAGCAAGGGACTACTGTGCGGGAGGTTGCGGGTTCAAACGTCTCAAATTTTCGCGGGTCGCCCTACCTGTGTCGCGCGGACGTGAGAAGTAGGAGTTTCACGTTGTCGCTAAAACGTGAGTAAATATTCTTATTTTTTACATGTTTTCTTATAGAAATAGTTCCCCAAGAACAAACTGTGGACATAATAGGAACTGAACAACATATTCGTTTATTATTAAGTGAAGCAAACTATAAAAAGGGATTTTTTCCACAGGTCTCACTCGCTAACGCTGAATGGAGGAAAAAACTGCGAACACAAGTTCAAAGTAAGAAAGATTTGCTTTAAAAAAAAAAGAAAAGAAATTGCGGCTTATCGTCAACTTTTCTTAAGAAATTTGCCATTTTTTTCTGTGTATATTTTAAATGTTTTGTAAGTCTTATACTATTGAAGTCGTAATGCTTTGTATAAGCATTTGCCAGATTTGCTTCAGACTGACAGAGGAACTTAATAATTTACCCTTTATTGTCTTTTCTACGGGCATTTATGTCAAAATAAATACCAATTTTTCGAGATTAATCAGTACAAGCTAATTTTTATTACAAGCTAGTCTTGTTTAATTTCTCCACCTTCTCCATCTGCGAGCAAAACACTCGCATCGTACTTTGTTCGCTTGTAGTATATTTTTTTATCTGCTTTGAATTCCATTACGCTTTCATCTGAAAGTAGTTAGGACTCACGAATGTCTGTTTTTCTTTTTTTTTTTTTGCAAACGTTTGCTATCGAAAACTCTTCGTTTTCCCTGCTGCTGCTCAATTGTTTTGGACACAAATTAAACTGGCCCAAATAAAGCCATGCGAAGTTTAATTTGATTAGGTTAGCTTTGGGCCACGTTTAAATTTCACCTCTTAGTTTTTAGAATGTGTAATACAGTAATAGCCCACGTATAAGAACCTGAATTTTCCAATTCAGCCTAAATAGGTTCTTATATAAATGGTACTTAAAGCAAATTTAGGCTACCAAGGTTCTTAAAATAGGTTCTTATATTTTCATATGAATTTTATCTGAATATACTATATATATAATAAATATCATCTCATAATACAGTATAAATCATTTATTTGTATCATAGAGAAATGCTTATAGGCAGTTCACTGCAGGTACAGTATATGTCCTTAACAAAACATAACAAAGAAACTCATTCAACAGTTTCTACCTTTACACTTTTACAGCAACCCCACTGATAAGAACCTAGTCCAAATCCGTAAAAGGGGGTTCATATCTGCTAGCAGTTCTGGACTAGGGGGTCCAAATCTTATCCACAAGCATATCTGGACTGGAGGGTCCAAATCCACTTTGCCACTGGCTCAGATCACCTTTCCATACTATTTTTTACAGCATTTGGTCTGTAGTTTGAATGAGGTCAGATGGGTGATATGACAAGCAGACTATATGTAAATGCCAGTAGAAAAAGATTGCTTTTGGAGCTCCGCTTTTAGGCTTGGCTAAATATATATATTAAGGCATGAGATGTCTTAAGCATTTCTCGCTACATGGTTAAATTTACATAGCATGCTCCACGCCCATTCTAACTATTCCCCATGGTTTTCTCCTGTCCTATTTAAGCGATCTTTCGTGGTAAGCTCATCCTCTCTCATTTCCATGCCAGGGCTTGGTTTTACTTGCTGATGTCGCTGAAGCTATTATGGCACAAGCTCCAAATGCTCCTCTGCAGGACCAGTTCCAGACTTTGGCTGCTCCTCCTGCCCCTCAAGCTCAACCAGCGCAAGATGCAGCTCAACCCACTGCTCAAGAACCTGGAAATCAAATAACTCAAACAAAAAAAGAAAACTAAATACAGAAACCAATTAGCCAAAATCTACTAATCACAAAACCCACAGACATGACCTTTTGAGCCTGCTGAAGTGAACTTCTTTTCCTGAGATGCCTGCTAAGATGATTGATGGCAGCAAAAATGCAGCTATTCATGAACTACGGTTTGCTAGTTAAGGAAATGTGCAGCAAAAAGTACTTTGTAATAGACACATACTAGAGCCTCCCCTTTTCTGTGTTTTTTCTTCTTTTTGGCTGGGGGGAGAAGAGAACGCAGAATTTCTGCAACCCTGGTCATTGGGGGATGCAGAATTTCTGTGGTCCCAGTCATCAAGTTTTTTTATATTAGCATTGATTCGAGAAGAAACTTAAGACTTCTTAGTATGAAGGTTGTCTTAAGAAATAAATGCATGAGATCAACATGGTTCGTTTCTACTTTCACAAGAAATAAGGTATTTTACATCATACAATGTGGACAAATTTAACACTTGGCGAAAAGTTTAAAGTTTTCATTTCTGGACACAGTATTTTCTTTATCCATAAATATCAGGAAAAAGTCTCTTTTCAAAAAAACCCATCTAATCTGTAATATTACGTAACATATTGTGAATTTAGAGTTGCAAATTTTCCAAGGTGAAAGAAGAGCGTAATTTTGCCGAAATGTGCCCGTTTTTACCTCTTATAACCCCTTTTATCGCGGAAAAAGCTATTTTAGAAAAACAAAATACTTTGGAAAGCGTTACCAGTGAAATGTAGGAAAATTAAACCAGAGGAAAACTCTCCTCTTTTCCCAAACTCAGAGTTGTTGCTATTTTCATTTTTTAAAAAACGCAGTATAACACCGAGGTTTAGTTAGTGTTGGGTAGCACTCCAATGGTTATCCCAGAGAATTTGTTTTATAAATACAGCCCCACCAAGATCAAGGAAAGAAAGAGTGAAAGGTCTCTTGAGAAAAGAAGAAACCAACATGCAAAAATAAATAAAGATAAGACAAAAGTATAGTTTAAGTATACTACAGGTATACTGCATCAACAGTTAGTATGATATAACTATACCTCATTTGTACTGCAAATTACGTAGTATACTTTAAGTATCATTTGTTAAGTATACATTGAGTACACACTCATGTGATTACTGATATTTCTTCTTGACCCAAGTAGAATTGAAGTATACTTGAAATGCACTGCCCTAAAGCAACTTATGCTGATACCGAGTAAAGTTGGAAAAAAGTATACTGGAAACATACTTCCTTAACTGACCTTTAAAACAGTAAACTGCATACACAAAAATTTAATTTGTGGATTATAGCTGGGCGGAAATTAGGTATATTATTCATCCTTAATGGAATCACTCAGTAAGCCTTTTAGGTTAATTCAAAAAGTACGTAGGCATTGTGTAAGTATTATTAAACCTACAAGACTTCTTCATTGTGTCAGGTAAATGTACTAGCTCTTATCTGAAAGCAAAGTCAAGCCACGTGGCTTTCAGAGGTCGACTGTATTCCATTTTTCCTCAATAACTATACAGTACTTTCTGCAACATGAATGAAAGAACATGCTGTAAAGTAACTGTACAGCAGTGAACATTTGAAACCAAAGAATGTGTAAGACCCTCATTAACAAACGAAGCAGCAAGTTTTCTCACTAAGCTATTTAGGTTAACTTGTTAAAAAGTAGATATGTGGGTGTTACCTGAATAAGGATACATTTTTTACACAAGTGTTGTGGCGTATTATCACTTATCTAAGTTGGAGTTTCTCATGAGCAATGTTTTTGATAATTCGTGTTTAAAGTCCAAGGTTCTTCAAGGTTAGCCCTCACATGCGTATTATTTGTTGGCCAAGGTTGGACCTCACATGTGACTTATGTGTTCTGAATTAGTTTGTCTCTTAGTATGTTTGTAGCATCGTAGTCAGTTTTTGCTTTAGGCATGTTTGGGAAATCTTGTTGACCTTGGGTGTGAGTTGTAGTTAAACCCTCTTATGTTGGCCATTCTTCTAGAAATTGCTTGTGCGGTCAGCTATGTTTTGGTATTCCCATGCTAAACAAACCAAATGTCTACTGTTTAGCTATTTAAGTTTCTGATAGTTGCACCTGATTGACTTTAGAGTGTGCCAGACTATGAGAGTGTAATGCTAGTGGCCAAAGATTAAAGCCTTCTTTAAAGACTCTTGGTACCTCTTTACTTGCAAGCGAGTGTTCCAACCTTCTTAGCATTTTTGCGTCCTTACATACTTGACGGAGAATCGTCCTCTTCTAGTTGTTATATTTTAGGTGTCTAGCCATTGCAAGGTCGTTTAGTTTAGTTTAGTCAATGTGTGGGTTTATTTAAGCACATAGTTAGAGTGCCTTGTTCGTTCTCCCTCACTGTTTCAGGTTTCTATCAAATGAAGAATGATCCTTGCAGTTGTGAATGCAATTTATGCAATTGCGAAAAGAAGCCTGAAAAAAAAATTCAGGACTTCAATGGGGTTTGAACCCGTGACCTTGCAATTACCGGTGTGATGCTCTAACCAACTGAATGTCTACTGTTTAGCTAGTTGGTTAGAGCATCGCACCGGTAATCGCGAGGTCACGGGTTCAAACCCCGTTGAAGTCCTGAATTTTTTTTTTTCAGGCTTCTTTTCGCAATTGCATAAATTGCGTTCACAACTGCGAGGATCATTCTTCATTTGATTTCATTTCCGCAGTTCATATATGATTCATTTCATATATTATTCACACTGTTTGGTTTCTGTTAGGCTCGTTTTGGTTTTGAGAGAAATCTGGTTCCTTTTGCTTTTCATCACATTTCATTGTGATTACTAGGCAAAGAGCGCACACCCTAGCCACATGGCAGGGTCCGGCTGCTAACACTTCTGTTGTTTACAACAGCTCTCTTTCATGGCCTAATCCTTCTCCACCTGCTGTTTCGTCAACTAGGCGTCCTATTTTTCGTTCCATTCTTAGGTCGATTGGTTCTCCTCAGGTTTGAGAACAGGCTCTGGTTCTAGGTGTAATTCCTATCCCCAGTGAAGACTTGGAACTTTATTTTGTGAAGGCGTTCATAACTCTGATTTGGAGGAAGAGGTAATTTATGGAAACCTGGAGTAGAGAGAGGATTTGCCCTCTAATGTGTGTGCTGACGAAAATCCTTTAGAATCTGACCCAGGTTTAGTTCAAGATCTTTCGGTTGTACAACACGTTCATAGTGATTTTTCCCTTCCGCCTCCTCGGGGCACTAATAGCATGTTTGGTGATATGGAAGATCAAATTGATAGGTAACGCGAGTGTTCGGGAGAAAAATATGCCGGAACTGGAATACATGCTCAATGATATCAGAGAAATTCTGGCGGACAGTTGTGCAAAATAATTTATTCATTCACAATGTGTGATATTTTTGTCGATACAAGAGTTTGCATATTTTTCATTAGCTCAGTTGTTATTTCGGCAGGTTAGGAAAATTTCATTTACAGTGAAAAGTTGACGCCAAATTTGCCTCCTCAAGATGAGAAATTAGAAGCATTCGACCAGGATTCAGGATGTCTGGATAAAATAAAAAATGCGAAACGAAAGGCCGACTCTGAATTGCATGCGCTCTGCACTCAAATCAATTACTTGTCATAAGTTCAACAATGTTTCCATCCGGCAAGTGCAAGACAGAGTGTTGAAGGCGAAACAAAATATTCCGCATTATGACAGAGCTGCGAGGAGTTTACCAAACATGTGGGGAGCACCGAAAAGCTGATGGCTCTAAAGTACATTTGGTGGGCAAAGACGTCAAGTGGAAAATCAGATAGAGAAGCTTTGAAGCATGAAACCGTTGCATGCAGACAATGTGGATGACTTGGAGAAGTTTTCAGATGCTTTGGAGAACATTGCAGTTTGGCTGCAAACACAAGGAAAGATAAACAAGTTACACAAAAATGTGGTTTATCAACAGAGTTGACAAAGTAAATTAACCACCATGCAGGGATTTGATAAGCTGACATTTCGAGCGTTAGCCCTTCATCAGAGCGAATCAAGGAATAGTGGGTTGTGTATGGGTTATATACAGAAAATAGAACTACGCTATTGGTGGTAACATGGTAACATGAGAAACAGGAATAAATTGATTAAATGAAAAGCGCTTGTTGACACCGTGGGCATTAAGAGTGCCGATTTGAAAGATCAACTTTTGCTCGAGATTTTTATGGCTCTCCGTGGTACCTTGATGTAGGGAAAGGCCAGAGATCGACATGTGTTGTTTGGAATGGCTAGGGAGATTAAAATGCAGAGCGACCGATTTTGGATGCATCTTTGTCATCTTTCTCAACATCGCGTAGATGTTCTCGGAATCAGTCACCTAATCGTCTTCCTGTTTCGCCGAAGTGTAACTTTTTGCATAATGTACAGGTTATGCAATAGATAACATTTGTGGAGGTACACGTGAAACGATCAGTGATCTTGAAAGATTGCTTATACTTGAGGGCCTAATATTTTATTTTATTAGTGTTTTGAATGAAAGGGCACGTTTTGCATCACGAGTGCGTGCATTTAAAAGTGCCAGGTCGTTCAGTTGTTTTGAATGCGCTTCTAACTAGAAAGTTACCTACACTTTTGTCGCAATTGAATGAAATAAGTGGTGGTTGCGAAAAGATTCTAGCAGTTTCTGGATGATTCTGCAGTACCTTAAGGTTATTGAGAATGATGGCTATAACTGGGTTATTATGAGGGTGAAATGTGAGGGTGAATGGAATTTTGTCGTTCTTTTCCTTTTGTGACGTCTGTAGCACTGACTGTTGATCAATTTGCTGGGCACAGTGATGGCCCAATTGAACCACAGAATCAGGATAGCCACGTATCTAGAAGAACTGGCACATTTCCTCTGCTTTGTTTGAAAAATCAGAGTCATCACTACATAGACATCAAAGACTAAGAAATTGAGAATAAGGAATGGCGTTTTTGACATGAGATGGATGTGAAGATGAATACAACAAATAACTGTGCGAATCGATGGGTTTGTAGCGCACACTGGTACATAAACCGTTGCTGCTGATAGAAACTTTGATATCTAGAAAGGCCAGCAAAGTTTCTGAAATTTCCCAGGTATATTTTAGAGCTGGATGAAAGGAGGTTAGAAATTGATTGACCTCCTCCTTCCTAGATGAAATTGCACTGATGCAAGCTTAGAGTGACGTCGATGTAACTAAAGCATCACCAAAGCAAACAGAATGCATGAAGAAAGAACTGTGCAGCATCTTCAGTAAATACATGCCCTACACCAAACCCGGAAACATCCCACTCTAAGTAAAAAAAAATCAAACCATCCAGCCCGTATCATTGAAAACATTCCAAAAGCCATCAACAAACGCCTGTCCGAAATCTCATTTGATGAAGCCTTGTTCAAGAAAGCAGCACCTCCTTACCAGAAAGCCCTGGATAACAGAGGGTACAGCCACCGCCTTACATTCTCACCACCTAAAGGACATCCTTTGAACTCTGCAAGAAGAAACCGCCACAGGGAGATTATTTGATACACCCCCCTCTTTTAGCAAGAATGTGGCTACCAACATGAGACATACTTTCCGAAAGATCCTTGTCAAAGAGTTCCCTAAACACCATACCCTGCACAAACTTTTCAATGGAAACACTGTGAAGATCAGTTACAGCTGCATGACTAAACTAAAGCAGAAAATCGATGGTCATAACAAATCCACCCTATGCACACTGACAGTTACGTCTAAAGAATGCAACTGTCATCAACCTGTTGACTGCCCTATGGCCGGACATTGTCTGAAATCATCCGTGATCTACCAGGCTACAGTGAAAACAAAGGATAACAGACCAGCCCAAAGTTATGTAGGACTGAGAACTCTTTTAAAATGAGATTTGCAAATCAAAATTCCTCTTTCACAGACCAGAACAAGAGGCTCAGTACAGAACTAGACAAACACATTTGGCACCTAAGACACTAGGGTAGAATACAACATAACTTGGAAGATTTTGAAACAAGCGGCGCCGTTAAACCCTGCGCCTAATAGTTGTAAGTTGTGCCTGTGGGAGAACTATTTTATTATTTGTCGGCCTGACCTTGTGACGTTGAATAGGCGTAATGAACTTGTGTATTCCTGTAGACATGCAAACAAATTCCTCCTTAATAAATTGAAGCCTCTTGTTGTCACGCAATAACGTCTTTTTGTATTAAAACCCTGCATGTGCGCAAAATATTTGTAATTTTACAATTACAAAGGGTGTAATGATCTGAAAGGCTTAAATATTGTAGAGGGGAGAGAATGAGTTAAAGACTTATGCAGGACCAATGAATAACCGCGACCAATTGGAAGCACAACAAAGGCCTCAAATGAAGCCATTAAACAAAGAAATCGAATGGCCTGACATGAAGCCCTTGAGTAACCTCCAGGTTCAAAGAAATAGCATTATCCCAAATTGAAGCCTTTGAGGCTATGGATCAGAAATAAAAAAATTAATAAACAAAGAATCTCAAATGAATGACTCGGGTGGCTGGTTGGTTGTAATTTATTTGATTCTTGGAGTGGAATTCTTGCCTTTTGTTGAGACCAAAAGGTGCTAATGTGAAAAGTTGTGCACTCCAGTATGCTTCTTTCGTAATCAATAATTTGTCCAAATTCCCTGAAGAATTAGTATCAACCACCTGGTCGATAAATTGAAATGAAAAATCACTTAGAATGTGGTCTCTTACTGAAATAAGCTACGACTCATTTCGTTGTGATTCCAATTGGTCCCAGTTATTCATTGGCCCTTATAATAGTAATAGTAATAGTAATAATAATAACAATAATAATAATAATAATAACTAGGTGTGACCACAGCCAGTGGCAAATGCCGCAGACAGATTTAAAAGTATTAAAATGACAGACTGATGATTATCTAAAGATATCAAAATGTCATTGTGGACTCTGAGAAGAGCCGTCTCGGTACTATGAAGCTGCTTGTAAGCAGATTGGAAAACTTCATCAAGGTTATTCATCATGATATAACCTATCAGCTGCAGAGCAACAGCTCTCTCAACAAGCTTTGATATAAACATTAAATTAGAGACTGGTCTTAGCAAAAACCTCAATTTCACAGCAGAACCAGTAATCAGACTGGACACTTGAACTTCAGCAACATTCTTGAAATGCGAGAGCACGCAGTATGCATGGGAGGAATCAGCAAGATGCGCTGGAGTGCTAGAAGAACTGTCCAGTGAATTTCGTAAGCTAATCTTTTCAGTAAAAAAGTCAGCAAATTTATCAGCCAGGTCATTGTCTGAGCTCGATGTAGGATAGAGAGGATCAGATTTAATGTGTAGTAGCCTATCAACTGTCTGAAACAGGACCCTCTGATCATGCTTAGAGTTCTCAATGGTGTTGCCATAGTAAGAAACCTTTGCTGACCTAAGCAGGCTATTAACAACATCCCACTGTATCATCACTTATTAAGGATTTTGTTGGTTATTGGTCCTGCATAAGTCTTTTACTCATTCTCTCCCCCTCTACAATATTTACGCCTTTCGGATCATTACCACCCTTTGTAATTGTAAAATTCTCCTACTAAATAAAAATTATGTTATGTTACATAGGTGTTATTCATTTCAGAATATTACCACTCTTTGAAATTAATGCATTCTTTTCATCAGAACTTGTAAATTGTTGCTGTAAAGTATGTAATGTTGCGTAAGACCTACACCTACACTTGCTATAAATTGCCTTGTAAGAACCTTGTAAACCACACGCTGTAAAACTGATGAAGGTCTAAGACCGAAACGTTTTTTTTTTAATACATTTTTATTTTTTAGCCTCCAAAAAATTTCCGTCCTCTGGCCTTTTTAAATTGTATATAAATCCGTATGTCGAGGCTTGGACTGCGAATGTCACAAGGATCCTTTTGGAGTGCAGTGTTCTCCGTTGGCTCAGGTAGCCCAACCAAACTGCTGTATATATGTAACTCTTCACAAGCATCAGTCACAAACAATTAATCTTCATGAAGAAACATACACTATCGCAAAAGAAAATAACCCGCATGTTTTGTTCCACATATATTCCTGCCTACCTTTACAGTGACCACATAACGTGGTCTTCATCAGGGTAAAATTACAGTTACAACCACTCGTGTCTACTTTTAAAAGTGTAAACTTAAACAGCCTCGTGCACATGCTACTATAAACCACCAACAAATTACATGTGTCTGGAACGCCTGTTCTGACCGAAGAAAAAATCATTGTCACTAAGACCGTACAGACTCAAAGTATTAAGCATATAGGCCCATTGGCCCTCCTTATCCCTCAGCTCCTCTTCCCAATTGACCCTGTCTATCAACTGAATGTTCATATCATCCAAACCGCTATGTCCTCTACCAGTGGACTGTCCACTATTACTACTAAAATGGATGTTAGGGTGATCAACGAGTCAGGTGTATTGGAGACGGATGTATTGTTAAACCAATGGACAGTCAGCAATATTTACCCTACAGTTCCTGTGATCCGAGTGCCTGTAAGAAGAGCATACCGTATGCTCAAGCGATGCGATTACGCAGGATTTGTTCGAAGCCTACTTTTTGGAGAAGCAGGTGGAGAATCTGGTGGATTTCTTAATTGGAAGGGGTCATAATAGGAACTTTGTGGAAAACCAAATCGGGAGAGTCAAACATATGACCAGAGAAGAGGCTTTTAGGAGTAAACAACAAGCACGCAGTGCAAAAACACCTTTTGTGGCCTTACTTGCCGAACATAAGTAAAATACTCAGAGAGCTACCTCCCATATTAAAGTCATCGGATCGATGTAAAAATCAAGTCAATGCCAAGTATGAAGGTATTTAGAGGAAAAGGACTATTTTTTGTGCACTCATAATGACAGGAAGTATTCAATTAACTATAGTCTCGATTGTAACTCAAGTAATGTGGTTTACTTTATCACTTGTTCAGTACAGTATGTGGGATCCACTGTTACAAAATTTACACTAAGGTTTAACAACCATAACTCCAGAATAAGACACCTTACTCAACTCATTAATAATTCATAAAGGAAAAACAAAAGAAATGTTTTATTAATCAATGGTTGTATATCTGATACAACGTTCTCCTCATTTACAGAAACTTTTTGTTCAATTTTCTGCGTTTAAATGTCTTGCACTGCAAAAATAATCGATGAATATGAACACAGAATGCCGACGTTGAATAAGTAGTTTACAATATTTGCGTCAGTGTTGTACCACATCTACAAACTCTTGGCTTCGCCTCGAGTTTGTAAATAGTGATACAAAACTGCCGCTCATATTGTAAACATTACATGGAAGATTGAACGAGACAGCGGGAGAATGACGACCTCCTGTATAAACACTTTTGGAGTGATGGACATAGTGGTTTGGATGACGTGAACATTACGTTGATAGACAGGGTCAATGGGGAAGAGGAGCTGAGGGATAAGGAAGGCCAGTGGGCCTACAGGTTTAATACTTTGAGTCCGTATGGTGTTAAAATGACAATGATTTTTTCTTCCGTCAGAACAGGTGTTCCAGACGCACATAATTTGTTGGTGATTTATGGTAGCATTATGCACGCGGGTAGGAAATCGTTTGTTAATGCATGCACGAGGCTAAGTTACACTTTGAAAAGTAGTGTAACACGTGCAGCTGTAACTGTAATTTTACCCTGATGAAGACCATTTTATGTGGTCGAACTATAGGTGTGGAACAAAACATGTGGGTTATCTTCATTTGAGATAGTGTATATGGATATGGATATGTATATGTATATGTACATGTACATATTAAAATGATAGTTAAATGGTGGCTTCAACAATGTTCCTGTCTTTCCTATAAAAACATTGCAAAATGGCTGAAATATATGGTTATTGCATTTTGTGAATCTTATTACAATTATATCAAGACATGCCTTAATTTCAAATGAGCAATATGATTGTGATTGTGCAGTACATGTATGGCTCTCTGGCTTGGCAGTTGGAAAGAAAGTCAGGACACTCCGTTTAATTTAAATTGGCCCAAGGACCCTGTGTGTTCGCTAGGTGTTTTCTTCTCGTATGATACACCTAAAGCAGAAAAATTAAATTTTTAAATCAAGTTATGTGCCATGGAGAAAACATTAAATATGTGGAAATGCAGAAAACTCACGTTAATCAGACGGATTAATATTGTAAAAACTTTAGCACTGTCAAAACTCATTTTTAATTCATCTAGCCTTTACGTACCACCTCAAGTGATTGATGCAGCTAACAAATTAATTTTTCATTTTATCCGGGAAGGGAAGCCTCTGAATATAAAAAAATCCACAATTATCGGTGACAAGGCTAATGGTGGCCTTAAGATGACAGACTTTGGTATAATGGTAATTGCCCTAAAAATTGTCTGGATCACAAGGATTCAACAAAACTCAGACGCCTCCTGAAAAGCCATACCAGAGTTCTTGCTGAGCCATTTCGGTGCCTTCGCATTTTTATTAGACTGTTGCTATGATACCAATTTACTTCAGCTTCAAAACGTCCCTCCTTTTTATCGCTCAGTGCTAAAGTATTGGCAAGACTACAGATCTAAATTTAACAAGATATTCTGCGAGAATTAGAAGCGGCCTTTTTGACCATCCGAGCCATATTAATGCACAGGATAAGTTCAAGTTGATTGTAATTCAATTTTGGTATGACAGTCAATTCAATTCAATTCAATTCAATTATCGGTGACAAGGCTAATGGTGGCCTTAAGATGACAGACTTTGGTATAATGGTAATTGCCCTAAAAATTGTCTGGATCACAAGGATTCAACAAAACTCAGACGCCTCCTGAAAAGCCATACCAGAGTTCTTGCTGAGCCATTTCGGTGCCTTCGCATTTTTATTAGACTGTTGCTATGATACCAATTTACTTCAGCTTCAAAACGTCCCTCCTTTTTATCGCTCAGTGCTAAAGTATTGGCAAGACTACAGATCTAAATTTAACAAGATATTCTGCGAGAATTAGAAGCGGCCTTTTTGACCATCCGAGCCATATTAATGCACAGGATAAGTTCAAGTTGATTGTAATTCAATTTTGGTATGACAGTCAATTCAATTCAATTCAATTCAATTATCGGTGACAAGGCTAATGGTGGCCTTAAGATGACAGACTTTGGTATAATGGTAATTGCCCTAAAAATTGTCTGGATCACAAGGATTCAACAAAACTCAGACGCCTCCTGAAAAGCCATACCAGAGTTCTTGCTGAGCCATTTCGGTGCCTTCGCATTTTTATTAGACTGTTGCTATGATACCAATTTACTTCAGCTTCAAAACGTCCCTCCTTTTTATCGCTCAGTGCTAAAGTATTGGCAAGACTACAGATCTAAATTTAACAAGATATTCTGCGAGAATTAGAAGCGGCCTTTTTGACCATCCGAGCCATATTAATGCACAGGATAAGTTCAAGTTGATTGTAATTCAATTTTGGTATGACAGTCAATTCCTCACTCCGAATGATAACAAAGTTAAAATTCGATCAAGCATTTAGAGAAGGTTTTGGTGGCCTAGTGGGTTAGTGCGCTCTTTTCGAACTGCAATGACAGATTAGGGTTGGTGGTTCAAGCCTCAACAGAGTGAAGGTTTTTTTTTTCTATGATCTCTTTTTTTTCCTATTCCTTTTCACTTGTTTTTCTTTTTTCTTTTGTCAACGCTTAAGCTGTAAACCTATTTTGCAATTTAACACAGAAAAGTACTGAATCGATTCTATGGATATTCGCTACGCGAGAAACCAAGGCCAGCCGAAGTTTGACAAAACATTGGCTCTTTGATTTGCTTGACAACTTCGAAGAAAGCGAAGAATTTAGTATAAATCTGCGTCTTCGATACGTTGACCAGTTTCTCGACGATAACCGATATCTCCAATACTACTAAGCTATGTTCAAACAACGCCACGTAAAAGAGCTGTGTTGGTTGATTTCACTTCCGGTATATCACCATCACTAGTACTTCCGGTATTGCACCATCACTAACTCAGGTCAATATTTGCCAATCTCGTTACATGTAAAGTAAATTCAGTGAAAGTTATGGACTTTCTTTAAGATTTCATAGGCCTTATAAATTATTTTAAACGTTGTTACAATTTATCATTCCGGAAAAGAAACACAAATGCCCAAAGATTTTGTTTAAAACAAATGCATTGTGAAACGAAAATAACCATAGACAGGACACAGTTTCAAAACTATAATATCTGTCCAATCAGAAGTGCCCGTTCCCACCAGTGAAACAGACAAGAAACATAACTTACACGCAATATCGGGAAAGCAAGCGTAATGCTACTCTGGGCGCCTTTTAGTCAATTAAAGTTTATACTCTTTACATTATTACGCGAAGTTTAGATACAACGACGCGAGCATCGAGAAAATAATTATAATCACGCAAAATAAAACCTGTACACCCTTCTTACCTTTATTCCATACCCAATCATCGTTGTTCTGAAATACTGCGTGACCGACCTAATGACTTTATTTACTACAAAATTCCCCAGTCACCGCAAGAGATGTCTCATTAGCGCAGTCGGATAAGGAGCCTAGTTAGGAATTCGAAGGTCGCGAATTCAAATCCCGGAACCGGTATTATTAAATTATTTCTTTACTTATATCATTGTTTCTTCCTCTGGCCGAGAGGGGCACAGGCCTCTCGACGGACACCACGACAAAAAAAACTACAACAACAACAACAAAAAAGGGTATTACTAGAAGTGGCTCGTCGCTAAGCGACGGCTGCTTAATAACAGTGTAAAGATACAAGATAAAATCATTTGGAATAACAGTAATATATTGATAAACAAAAATATGATTTTTTTTTTCAAACATTGGTACCAAAACAGAGTTAAACGCCTGCAAGATTTGCTGGATGTTGACTTCACCTTTCTATCCCTTGATAAATTTCAGCAAAAATTCTACCCACAAATTCCTCCAACCCGAACGACTTCAATTCTCAGGAATCATCTCCTAAGAATATCACTACGTACTGCGTTTATGCAACGATTCTACACAACTTTTTTCAAGCACCAACATCTGAAACTAAAATTCTTCACTACGGTTTTACTAAAGATAATTTGGAAAATGTTTACATGATGCCCTTCCAAACAACGAGAGAGGTTAAAATACAAATGTTCCAGTACAAAATCGTACACGAAGTTGTCCGAGTCCAAATCTTGTCAGGTATACCATGCTGTATCAGAAACACTCCCACATATGTTTTTCCACCCTCGCTGCGAAATATTTTATTTTTTGCTGTTTTCAGGACAATGCCTCTGTAATTTTTGACAGCTTCCCCCATTTCTTAAGCAACAGGACTGACACACTCAAGCAAATTGCTTTAAAATATAAACAACTAGAAGAGCTCAATAGTAAGTGGAAATACCTTATTTAAGTTTCACCTTCCTTAATATTGTGATTTTATTTTATTTTGTTTTCCTCCCTACATTTATTTTGACATTATGATATTCGCACTTATTGCATTATTTCAAACATTGTACAACTCTATTGCTCTGTGTATGTATTTATGTCTTTACTTTTGTAAAATGTAAAATATCTTTGTGTTAATAAAGCATTAAAGTCTCAAAAAAGAAAAAAAAGAAAAAAAGAAAAGCAGACAATTTTCTTTTCATCGAGTTTTGTATCTGACAAATATTACAACAGTAAAACCTTTTTGAATTAATTAATTAACTGGATTATCAACTAATATTTGTACTTTTTTAAACAGCTCATTCACTCCAAATTCTTCAGTGGAAAGTCCGATGTTGACAGCTGTACCACGTTTGCAGACAGGACACTTATCAACAGGAGAAATGTCACTGGTGACACACATACCTCGTACCATGCTAAGAGGGACTTTTTGACTTGTTCAGTCAAGAGTGATTTTTGCCACTATGAAAGTGTTAGGGTTTCAAAACCAGTGTAGCATGACAACAAAGTACAAATTTCCAAATTCAAACTTGGAATTGTTGAACAAGGCAGAAAAGCTTGAATGTCTTCATGACCTCTGTGCTAAAGCCGCTGTTACACGTTGAAATTTTTAGCTGAACCTTGTGTGCAATGGGGCTTCAAAACAAGTTTCAGCAGGCATTGCACTGTGCAACATGGTCGGTTACGTGAAACTTTTTCAAACTTCTGTTGTGAGACAAGTTTCACAAAAAGTAGAACCACTTTCTACTTCTGCAATGGTCGCAACGATCGCAAAGGTGATGAAAACAAGAGTTTCACCGTGTAACACCACTTCGTGAAACTGGTCTCGCTCAGTCTGTCATCACTGTTGCACACAAGTTTCAGCTAAAAGTTTCAACGTGTAACAGCGACTTATGGTAGCAGACAAATTTTTATTCTTGGACAGTTCATTAGTAAATGACCATGTGGACAATGTGTTAACGCAGTAAGAGAGGAATGATTTGTTGGAACAACACAAACTTACACCTGAAGGACGATTTCCATGCAGGTTTCTGGGATGCAACAAATCAAGTACAATGGAAAGAGTAGAAGTACAATGGAAAGAGTAGAAGTCATGAACTTTCTCATGATCCACCAGTTCAAGCTGAAGATTCTCGTAGTCTCACCCTGCAAAACCTTCATCCACCCCACCCAAAAGCAAAGAAGGTAATGATGTATTGAACAATTGTTCCCTATTGGCAGACAGTTATCTGTTTTTTTAATTTCATTGATGTTATCAAAGAAGGCGATGGGCCAAGAATTTTAAGGCAGTTAATAACTATATGATGTTCTACTGTAAAGCTGATGGATGTCATGTTTGAAACAGTTTATTTGTCAAAGCCACGACTATCTTGGGTTTCGTGCAGCCCACATACAAAACCACGTGCTCGTAGGAAAGATTACAAGACGTACTGGGGGGCTTTGAAGAAATGCGGCTTATGGAAGGATCTAGTGTATTTGGCGACAATGGTGGAACTCGATGATCATGTGGATGCTGTGCGAGAGTGAATGTCTTAACCAATGAGAAGCAAAACCAAAGCAAATCGCGACATGCAAGCACTGATTTTCCCATGCTTTGCGTCAGTTACGTGTAATTACTTTTCATTGGTTTATTAAATTGTTTTGGTCTGTTGTGATTGGTCAGTGTAACTGCTCTGGTTTTGGTTTTACGACACTCAATTGAAAACTGCTCGATTAGCCTCCTCATTCATGTCTTATAACATGAATTGTTAGTTGTAATTCAGTAGTTGAAAGTGTAAAAAATTTATATATCATTGATCCAGTGTATCAGGATTGACCTTTAAGTGTTTTTATGGGGCGCCAAATGTATTTTTATTATTTAGAGTGGTTATTTATATATAACCAAAACAAGTATGGTTATATGTAAATAACCACATTGCGTTTGGTTATTTATAAATAACCAAAACGAGACATTGGTTGTTTGTTAAATAACCAAAATTGCAAAGTGGTTATTTATAAATAACCAAAATTGAAAAATTGAAAACTGGTTATTTGTAAATAACCAAAATTAAAATGTGGTCATTTATAAATAATCAAACTTGAAAATTGGTTATTTGCTAAATAACCAAAATTAAAAACTGGTTATTTGCTAAATAACCAAAATTGAAAATTGGTTATTTATATTGAAAAAAAAATGGTTATGAAAATTGCTTATTTATAAATAACCAAAACTGCAAATTGTAAATTGGTTATTTATAAATAACCAAATTGTAAATTGGTTATTTAGCACAAAATTGGTTATTTACCTAATTTGGTGTGGTACCACGTGGCCCGTTTTCCCGCTCATTTCCTACAGTGCATTGCATGCTTCAATTTCTCTCCATTCAACATGGCTTCCAACGATGACATGGTGGCAAGAATTTCTGCTGCAGTGTGCAATGCACTTAGAAATTCTCAGTAACAGGTACGTGTTAAGGCAGATAGCTGATGGTGTATTTTTTTCTGAAATGTTGAAATGTCTTGACAGGGATTGATGCCTGCTATGCGTACGAACGAACTTGATGTCTTGTTGGACTGTATTTGTTCGAGAAAAACGGGTGGAACCGCAATATTACTTGTTAGATTCCTAGTTCAAAAATAGAAAGAAGGCCAAAATTCCAATTCACAAAAGTCCCAAGAGACCACAACACTACAACAAGATGTTTGTTCTTTTTCTGCACCAGTCCAGGGTATTGGAAGCTTCTGCATGTACCAGAACATATAGGCACTGGAGCACATCGTGTTACCATTGTTTTGGGGGTTTTGTAATAGGCGTTTCTTTTGAGCTCCGATACATGCAATCTTGAGGCTCTTTGGCCAGCGGCTAGTCGCCTGGAGAGACTCTGGGATAATGCTGGGGTAAAACAAATTTAATTTTTTCCAATTATCCCAGAGTCTCTCCTGGCGACTAACCGCTGGCCAAAGAGCCTGAAGACTCTGGGTACGAGATTGCGGTACATGCAGAAGCTACCAGGGTGTGCCAATAAGCCTTTACACACCATTACAGGTACAATCTAACAAGAAACTCGTTTATTATTTTGTTGGGGAAAGGAAAATACTCCTGAAAGGGTCTGTATGGAGAGCAGTGTGATAAGGGCTTTTGTGTTAATAGTTGATATTATTTGGTCTTCCTATCAGGGAATTGTTGGTCGCCCCCGAATTGTACTATCAAAAGAAACTATTGAAGGTTACCTAGATATGGGCTATTCTGTGTCTCAAACTGCAGAAGCATGCGGTGTGTCACGATCAGTTTTGTATGGTAGAATGCAGTAACTGGGTATTTCCTACAGAGACCGATTTTCCCGCCTTGACAATAACAGTTTGGACGCAGCTGTAAGAGATATTAAAATGAATCATCCAAACTGTGGGGAAGTGATGATTACTGGTCATTTAAGAGCAAGAGGGATAAATGTCCAGCGAAGTCGTGTACGTGAGTCTATTCATCGGGTTGACCCCCAAGGTGCTGATGATCAGAGATGCAGAAGAATTCGCCGTCGACTTTATTCTGTGCCATGCCCAAACTTCATCTGACACCTGGATGGTAATCAAACTCATTCGTTGGCGCTTTGTTGTACATGTTGGTATGGATGGGTTTAGCAGACTAGTTGTATTTTGTGAATGCAGTGATAACAATACATCCCAAAATGTGTCAGCTTTGTTCCAACGTGCAGTCAGTCAGTATGGAAGACCACTCAAAGTACGAACTGACAAAGGAGGAGAAAATGTACGTGTTTGGGAAGAAATGGTAAATCATTCACCAGCAGGGGAGACGGCGGCAATCACTGGAAGCTCAGTTCACAACCAGAGAGTAGAGCGGTTTAATCGTGACTTAAACATTCATTGTGCTGATGTCATCAAGTTAGAGTTGTATGAGTTAGAGCATCAAGGTCTCCTGGATCCTTCCAATGACACAGATTTATTTAGCTTACATTATGTCTATGTTCCAAGAATAAATCAACTTCTACAAGAGTTTGTCAGCGCCCATAACCATCATTCTGTTTCTACAGAGAATAACCTGACACCATTGCAACTATTTGACAATAGTCAGTACCTACTTTCTTTACACAGTGTTACACCACAACAACAATATTCTAGGGTTGCAAACCTCCCCAGAAGGCCAAGACTTGTTGAAGTGCCTCCTATTTGCAATCCTCTAAGTGACAAATTCTATCAGAATCTATGTCGAGAGATAGATCCTCTTATGAATACTCCAAGAATAGACTTGTACAAACAGGGTATTGAGTATGTTGGAAATTGTTTGTTAGAAATGTAACAATCGTCGTGACAAAAAAAAGACCTTTAATGAAACTACAATAGGTCGCATGCCAGCTTAAAAATAAGATTCAGTTCAGGTAAGATGAAATTGTGCACCATGCGTGTTGTTCCCAATGTTTTTGCTGGCATGCACTTACTATGAGTGACCTCCATTGTATAATTCTAAGCATGTATTGCTCTGTAATCCCTGTTGGTCTTATTATTCAATTTCATTCAAGTATGATTGATATTAAAGCTGTTATTTCAAGCCAGATTTCTCAAAGGGCTTGGTTAAGGGAGGTGATGCAACTGTCAAGCATACATGGCTGAAAATTGACGCCATTTGGCACGAAGTCCATAGTGGGGATTTAGTCAAGTGAATGCAGGGTGCAAGGGGAGGGAAGTGAATTCTCCTGACTTCCTTTTGCATTCTGTGTGCTACTAGCCCAGGGAGGCTGGGACTAACTGTTTTCCAGTAAACTATCCATTTTAGTCATTGTGACCAAGATTTGGGTTTTAGGCCGAGCCCACTTTTGGCTCACTGAGGCCAGGGCACCTAACACATCAGAAGAAAATATGAAACCCAAGATTTCAAGTGTTTTTATTTGGCTTTCAACCAACAAAGCACCGAAAATATTAACAAAATTGCCTTGCAAGTTAAAATTTGAAAGGAACACATAACTGCAACTTGCTCTAAAATGGTAAAGTAAGCCATTTCTTGTAAGAAATAGTTTATAACTGTTTTCACATAATTGACAGATACACGTGATCAAGAAAGTTGTGAAAAGCATAAAATAAGACCCACTGGTGTTCGAGGAAACAAACCATATTGCCCCTATTACCAGATGGGATAATTATTGACACACCTTGAACAATGGGAAAACTGAGAAACAGACAACCCAACAGTGGTATTAACTGAACATAGCAGTTACTACAGCCAATGACTTCATGCAAAAGATGTTTAACATTGGTTCCATAATCTATGTTGTGAACAACACCCATTTCATTCTCAAAATACAGGATTTAGAACTTGAAATGTGCCACCAGTTTGATATTTCATGATACTTTTATGCCATTCCAAAGCCTCGGCTGTTTTGAATAGCATAGCCCATAGCTCCCTTAAAGTCATTGTATGTTCTATGAACTACAGGTAGATAAAGGGTACATGAACATGTACTGGCCTTAGGAAATCTAGAAAGCATTGCAGATTTCTCTTCTGGCTCGTGAAGAAACGAAATTTGACATGAAAGTCCCTGAGGAGGTAATTGCTTGCATCCAGATACAAAAAAACAGGATATCTGACAAGCTTATTGCAGCAGACTCTTCTTCAGTCTTGTATTAAGTCCTGCCAGTGAGAGAGAACAAGGTTCTCAACCTCCCTTCTATTAGATCCTTCACATGCACGAGTGACTGAGAAGATTGCATCAAAGTCAGTCACAAAACAGAAGGCTTCCCTCATTACATGTGGATATTGAGTCCAATACCCCTAGTGTCCGAAGGCCCTCCTTGAAACTGTCATAAGCTGGCTGTGCTCTTCCCAAAACATACCAGTTGACAGTTTTCTGGACAGGGTTCACAATATCACTGGTAGTTTTAATTACCTGACATGTGCCAGCCATGTCAAACACTAAATCAAGCTTGGCATCACTGATGACCTGTTCAGCTTCTGTTATATTTGAAGCGTTTAGTAATTTATCAAGGGATATTCTTAGATCATAGTCACAAACATCTTTAAGCGAAGCATTAACATTCTGGATCCCTTTTACTATACAATCATAGCATACATCTGAGAGGCATTTCAACGTAGGACCCCCATGAACTAGTGACATAGCAAATACCTGCCCGGCTAAATAATACTCTCTCTCCTCTAAGCACCTTGCATTGAGAGATAAGAATTTAGAGGTGGCTCCCCCAACAAAGAGCTGGGAATTGACCAACCTTTCTGTTACAAGTGTAAAGAATTCCCTTGCTGGGCCACCAAGGTCTACTGCCCCTTCTGAAATGCCCATGTCATCTGTGAACTTTACAGACAGTTTGTTTTGGGGATTAAATGACTTCCGATTGAGTGCTCTCTTGGCACCCTCCCATATATGATTTCTACTGATGTTAAATTTACATGTCTCAGAATCTGTTATGACTGATGAGAGATTATGGAGAATTTCCCTCAGCGTGATGTTTGCCTCAATGGTTTCTGCTTCAGCTACACTGGATAGAGCAGGCTTTTCACCTTCGGTGATACATTCATCATCAGAGCTGAATTCGTCAAATAAGAGCTGCATACACTTCATCTGCTGACCTTAAATAGATAAAAAAAAGTTTGAAAACAAAGGTTAATAGCAATACTACTACTACAACCACCACCACATCCACTACTACCACCAATAATTAAATAACAATATATAATTATAATAAGAACCTTCCCAGAATCCTTTGCAGCTGGAAAATCGTCAATCCCAAACAACTTGGTCAGTTTGAGGGCAGCAAGACCCCCACGTTGTCTAGAAATAAGTCTTACCATAAACTAATTATTGTACAAGACTAAGGGCGATGACGTCATTGGTCACGTGACTTTGCTCACAAGTGCGTTTTTGCTCACTGTGACGAAATTATTTGCTTTTTCAACGTGGTTTGAAGCACAATGGTGTGAGCCATTTCGGACTGCCCGGGTACCGAACAAAATATAAATATTAAGGGAGGTATATACAATTTTCAAAAAGTGGGAGTCTGGGTACAAGTGCTATCTCGCGTTGCATTAAACGCGAGGAAACAAAAATTTGGATATTGGTAGATATTTTTATGAAATATACATTTTTGTCATTTTTAATGCTGTGACGTCATCGGTCACGTGACCAGAACGGACCGAAGTTTAATATTCGCTCTAAAAGTTTACTAGAACCTTTCTCCAAGAATATTTTTAAGCGAAGTTGTAGTTTAATAAATAGTGTTTTAAAAAACGGCCATGATTACTTTTTCCTAAAAAAGTGCGGCAGTAGAAAATCTAACTGAAAAGTTTGTCAGCTTCCTGCGCAACGACCATTTGAGGTAGGAATAAAAGAAAATTTTGCCTAAGGCTTGAGAGTATGCTCTTTATGATGGCGTTGTCACTTTCTTCTAATTTCAATTGCTTTTGGCGAGGATCGACGTTTAAGACTTTTTTCAGAGGAGAGGGCCTGGAGTAAAGAACGAAAACGAGGCTATACTTTCGCGCGCTTTTTGTTCACTGCGACGCCGCGCCACAAAAGGTTAGCTAGAAAAAAAATTCCAAGGACTGGACAACGGACTGGACTTGCATTTTCTTTAAACGGAACTTTTGACGACTTTTTTAATTATTTTTTTTTTATGGCTGCTGTCTCCTCAGGGACAATGTATACTTGAGAAGGTAAGTTGATACAGATAGTTGTTGCTGTTTGTTAAAAAACAAAACAAAAAAAAAGCGCGTTTGTGGTACACCTAAAAATTGTTTAATTCTTGAAATTATAAAACTTAACAAGAAGTTGCAGCAATGCGAATGAAATCAAATTAATGCTAACATTAAATGAAACAATTTAAGTTGCTTAAGGCAACCGATGCAAGCTCAGTAATTTTACTAAATACGATATTTGAAGGTTAAAAACGTATCTTAAACAGTGACGGAATAAATGATTACTTTATTTTCAACCGGAACTTAAAACGTTACCTTCATTTGCACAGACATCAAAACTTTATTTTATACTGTCCATGAACTAAATTCCCTACTACAATTATAACAAAGTGTACAATAAAGCCATTATTCAAAGTATTGGCCTAAGAAAAATAGTTGTGCATAAACAAATACTGGAACAGTTCGTGCTTTCAAATGGATTACCCTAATGAATTACACGATTCCGACGCATAAGTTTAATTTGAGTGGCGAAACATTTTGTTGTATCTGAAAAATTACTGTACCAAAAAAAACGTTTTCACAGAGGTTGTAATGCATGGGGGTTCACATAATTTAATTCAGTTTTATAAAGCTAGAAACAGCAGAAACTGAGAAAAGTTTTAGAATCACGGCTGTTTGTGCGAGTTCGTGTACGTGCGCGCTGAACGCGGAAAGTACCTAAGCTTAATAACTCTGAAGACGTCAAGTACTTAAGTTTATGTCAAAACCGACCAAGAACCAGTCGAAAAAAACAAAGAAATATTAGCAAATAATTGTTTTAATAGATTTGGCAGTTTTACAAAGTGTTACGCTTATGGTTTGTGGCACCTATTTACAAAGGTAGTCTGACGAAAAACCTTTTTACAACAATGTTTAAATTATAAGCTTAAGCTTACGGTAAATTTCATTTGAATCTATTTTTTAAATTGAGGGGAAATTAAAATGTAATTTGCTATAAGAATGGGTCCAACACAGAAATCCTGAAAACCTCCTTCACAAACAAACTGACGATAAACTTGAAAACCAAATTTGAGAGTAGGCTTAACTTCTTGCCGAGCCATACAAAAGTTGGGCACATAAACAAAGACAACGCTTATCTGGCTTATCGGTCGACCGTAAGGTTTTTGAAGAAAACGACTAAATAAAAGGTCAACGGGAAATACCTTCTCCAATCGTCGAAAAGGCTACATCGGGCCACTGCGTAAATCGCACATCCTTCATCTTTAGTCATGCTCAAAGCACGGCGGGAAAATTTATGTGTTGTCGATTGCAGTCGCGGCACGAATACAATCCCTTTCACAACGCTTTAGATACATCCAAAAAGCCGTCCATCAAGCCTTGATATAATTCTTCCCAGAGTGGCCAGTTAAAAATATTTTCACAGTCTAACACATCTTCAGGTGACCTAGTCGAAGTGGCGGAACAAGAGAGTCGAACGAGGTGTCGCACAGCGTTCATGTGCTCGTTAATCCACTGACTTGGTCTAAGGTTTTATGAGACAGGATCAACCAAATTTCAAAATAATTTCATCGTTTTGAATGTAGTTAAGCTTCGGACTAGAAATTTCCCATTACTTTGTTAAACTTGACCGCAAATACCACTTTCACCACAGCTACGGCGCTGTCGCAAGCAAACCGTCGCTTCGTTTCAGAAGGTCGATTCACTTTCTGTGATTGGTTAAACAAAATGACGTGTGAATCGCGAGGTGTGGAGAATCTACGATTCGATGACAAACGTGGCGGGCAATGTCTTCCTTCGTAATTTTAACCAGATAAAAAAATTGCAAAACATTTAAGTTTTGGTTTATCGTGAACTAAAAAAACTGCGGATCTCTCTCTCTCTCTCAACTAACACTTGGGATTTCTGGTATGAATGAATTAATATGCAAAAACTAAAAAAGGTAAAAATAATAAAGAAAAATTGTCAACTATTTTCCCAAAGAAGTACAAATACACTTGCCTCAATCCAAGCCCACTCATAATAAATATCCACAAAAATATGAATAGAGTCTTCCGTCTGTACAACATTTAACCCCCAAATTTCAATACAACCATTTTTTTTTTACATTTATTAGTAAGCTCTGGCAAAAATTTAAACTATTTATATTTCTTTTTTTTTTTTGGTAGCCGCTTCAGTACATGTCTATTATTTCTATTTCTGTTTTGTAACCGTTTTCTCCATTTTTACTTTGCTTCAGTGTTGCCCCTGAAGAAGGTTAGTCATGTCTTGCCGTAATATATGGCATTAAAAGTTACCCTTTTCGACCATCATTTTGTTTCTTTGCCTTATATCTACCTTTTTATGGGATATATAATTATATATTGTTATTTCCGGTTTCACTTGTAATAATAATAATAATAATAATAATAATAATAATAACAATAACAATAATAATAATAATAATAATAATGACTAATTATACCAGTTTATTATTTGGACCTCCAGTGGAAAGTCTAATTCATAGATTACTGGCTACCATGACTGTCGGTGACTCTTGGCATTTTATCCAAGATATGGTTCAATTCATGAAATGGCTTCATGAGACAAACTTGTAAATAACAGCCCAGCTGCCATATGAACTTAATAAGCACATCAATTTTATTACTGGCAGTCTTTACTGTCAGAAAGCCCATATGCATGAAGCAAATTAGCTTCATGACAACTTTTATACAAATACCTGAAATCCTCCATCCGTGTAGTAGCAGAAGAGGCAGAAGGCCCTGCCTCTGAGACGGAAGAAGATTGAGTCACTGGTGTAGTTTCAGTACTTGACTGAGGAAACGAATGGTTCGGATCAAATGTGGGAACATTCAGCTTGAGGAAATAAAAAATATTATTATTAATGAAATTGATTGTTAAAATACCAGGCAGATTTGCAATGATGATGATAATAAATTTTCAATGTCTTGAGATCACTTTGCATTAGCCTTAATGATAAAACTGTCAAATTTCAATAAGTTAAATCCCTGTGTCACACGAAATTTATTTGATATCTATTATTAGACTGCACCCATGCTGTAAAGGCTATTTCTCTTTGTTGTCCTTATTACTACACAGTCTAACTGACTAATATGGTGTCACCCTTGAAATAAACACCAAACTAAAAACATATCTTAAATAATTTTCATCAAAAGAAAACCCTATGTGGGATTCACTCATAGCTCATCCTCTCTTGGATAAAGATAACATGCATTATACTTTAACAGCCTGTTGTGTCAACCTCAGAGAATTACTGACAAAAACAAAGCAAGAAATTAACGGAATTTCAACTTGATAGGGTTGTAGCCACTTGCTACAATGACAAATCCACAAATAAACGGGGTAGATGTTAATTACATTTTAGCTTCTTCTAATATTAGAATAAACCTGTCAAATGTACAAGAGCCAGTAGTCAGGGGCAGCAGAGAAATACAAAAGATAACTACATTGTTTAAAGTAGAAACTGGGGTACTTACAGGGTACATAGAGAAGTAAAAACGACCACACAGATCCCTCAACTTGTAAATTAATTCAGGGGATGAAAAATAATCATAATGACAAAAACAAAAGCAACTATTTTAACAATAAGGAAGTCTAATACACTTGCTAGTTACCTCACGATCATCAATATCACTATTTCCATCATAACTCTCAATAGAGATATGTCCAATCACTCCTGATTCCTTCTTATTACTAGGGACTGGAAGGTGAGTCATAATGTAAAGTGCTCCCTGCGACGCTAACGAAAGTACCTCAGGAGCATTCCACTGAAATGATGTTGAAACATTTGGCATCTTTAGCTTTTGTGCCCCAGGTACAGTGCTAAAACCACTTGGATTCTTAACAAAATTACTTAGCACTTCGTACTTTACTTAACAGTTAGATTATGGTCTCCAGATAATGATAATCTCATTGTTTTAGCATAATTACACTAAGATGAATTCCAAGTATAAGACTAGCTGTTTGACAATCACCTTTTGGCTAGCGTGCTGCCTAGCCAGTCAGATTGCAGGATGTATGATAACTGTGTGTTGCCTAGCCAATCAGATTGCAAGATTTATGATAACTGTGCTGGTAGATTCATACTAAATTTCAATAACTAATAAAATAAGTAATGCACATGTCATCGGCTTCCCCATGGGGTCGACCCCCGGGCTAACCAGGGAGATCGTAAAATCAGTCAAGCAAACTTGAGGAATTTCCCCGGGGTGTTGGGGAATCTCTCAGGACAATATCCTCTGGGTTAGGTGTCTCTCAGCTGAAAATTCCCGTGACATCCTTTTCAAACTTGTGAATTCCCCCACCCTCTAATCTTTCATCATAGAACAATGTCAAGATTTTCCCCTACCCTCGGGCATAGAAACCCGTCCACCTTCTTGTATCTCCCCACATATCTCCCTGGTTGGCCCGGGGGTCGACCCCACAGGGAGGCTGATGACATGTGCATAAAAGCCTTGTTAGTAGTTTTTGTTCTAAAGTTGTCTTAGAAACCCCCCCACCCCCCAGCCAGCCTTAATTCAGATGTCATGTTGACACTGTAAAAAGTTTGAAGTTTCACGGCCGTTTTGAGTCTTACTCCCAACTGTTAATGAAAAGGCAGTGAGCTTACCATGACTGCACTCATATGAGAGTCATAAGCTTAATATCTCACCTTAGGTATTGAAAGGGCATTTCCTCGTTGTCTCCCAAGTTAAAAGCTTTCCTAAAAATACTCGAGATTTCTTTCGCAATTGCTCTCTTTTCCCAGGTAGTATTCAGGCTCACTTTACCGATGAGACCTAACTCTCCCAATTGAGCCCTTCGCCCTCCTCGTGGAATGGCAAATATATCACCCTCCTCATATGGAATGTATACTACATCTTTGGTAACAATTTTCGATTTGCCTTGTGCCGTTTTTGTTGAAGACCCTCGCCTTCGCTTAGGTGCTTGGAAATACTGTCGAGAATTTTCCACATTCCTTTCACAACTTAGCCTCGAGGAGTGAAGAAAGGAAGATGGTAGCTGAATGCTGGCTGGTGACTGTTCCACAGAAAGTAATTTCCCTTCGTCCTAAAAATAATTATATTCTCTCAATATCACGGACAAAAAATACCACAATCTCCCAATTAAAGATTAATATTATTCAAGACTAGGAAAATGTATCCACTAAGTCATGAAAATATTTCCCGAACGAATACAGTCCGACAAGACATCGAGTTCGTTCGTACGCCTAGCAGGCATCAATCCCTGTCAAGACATTTCAACATTTCAGAAAACAATACACCGTCAACTATCTGCCTTAACACGTACCTGTTGCTGAGAATTTCTAAGTGCATTGCA
Source organism: Pachyseris speciosa (assembly GCA_016490735.1). Classification (NCBI taxonomy): domain Eukaryota; kingdom Metazoa; phylum Cnidaria; class Anthozoa; order Scleractinia; family Pachyseridae; genus Pachyseris; species Pachyseris speciosa. The sequence goes on along the minus strand of JAEMWC010000206.1, from coordinate 359,245 downwards.
CACTGCAGCAGAAATTCTTGCCACCATGTCATCGTTGAAAGCCATGTTGAATGGAGAGAAATCGAAGCATGCAATGCACTGTAGGAAATGAGCGGGAAAACGGGCCACGTGGTACCACACCAAATTAGGTAAATAACCAATTTTGTGCTAAATAACCAATTTACAATTTGCAGTTTTGGTTATTTATAAATAAGCAATTTTCATAACCAATTTTTTTTCCAATATAAATAACCAATTTTCAATTTTGGTTATTTAGCAAATAACCAGTTTTTAATTTTGGTTATTTAGCAAATAACCAATTTTCAAGTTTGATTATTTATAAATAACCAATTTGCAATTTTGGTTATCTAGCAAATAACCAGATTTTAATTTTGGTTATTTACAAATAACCAGTTTTCAATTTTTCAATTTTGGTTATTTAGCAAATAACCACTTTCATTTTTTGGTTATTTAACAAATAACCAATGTCTCGTTTTGGTAAATAACCAAACGCAATGTGGTTATTTACATATAACCATACTTGTTTTGGTTTTATACAAATAACCACTCTAAATAATAAAAATATATTTGGCGCCCCATAAGTTTCATGATATAATTTCTTGTTCTACAATTGTTGGATGTTGACAGGGAGCATTGCATAATAAACCCAAAACAAAAGCTAAATAAGAGATTATCCATGGTAATGAGAAGGAATTACATCTGCATCATTGTTTTGAGATTAGTTATTATTGAATTATTAAAGTGTTGCCAGAATGGTGAAGATTCTACTGTATTTTGATGTGTGGTTCTCACTGATAAATAATATTAGTCACAAATTACACCAAAAACAAACCACAATAATCACAATCACGAAATTTGCTATCTAATATCGAAACAAGTAATTTACTATTAAAGATCATAAAATCAAGAAAATGACATGTTTCGTGCTCTCCAATAGGTAACTTATTCAACCTCAATATCAATCCAATCATCTTTCCTACCATTTACAGAGAGATTAATTCCTTACATGTACATGCTTTTTTAACACTTCTTCTGTTTGTCTGCCAAACAGAAGAATACAGTTTATGTAGTTAAAAGCGACTTGTACTATAAAATATACTAAAAAAAGTCCAATTCAATTATATGTATCATCCACATTCATTGTCTCTAAAGTTTCCAGGCTAACTGATGTTACACCAGCTTCAATTGACTCATCAAAAACATGTTCATCTTCAAATAAAGAACTCTGAAGCTCAGACAATGACAAATTGTCAACAATCATGTCAAACAGTTCATCATCCTGTAGCATCTCATGCCATTCAACCAGCAAGTCGTCATCAAAAACATAGTCATCATCATTGTCATCTGGCAACAGACACAACTGATTGTCCTCATTCACATCTCCAAACACATTAATAATAATCGGCAGGATTTCAAAAGCATGTCGCTTGTCCCATATTGCAACATACCGCACTTATAAATATCTGATAAGGTAATAAGCATTCCTAAGTTTTCAAGAACTTGATGAATTTGGTGGTCGTTGAATTCCAACATGAACTGCATGTTAGTGACAGTTTTGATATCACCATTAGTGACTTTTCAAAAATATGGCCATGGAAGAATATGTGGAGGTTTGTATGTTCTGAAAGCAATGTTTGAACGTTGCGACTTTATGGCGCTAATTTTGAAATGTGAAATGGCTTACGCCATTGTGCAATGACGACAGTAAAACTAAAATGTTTCTGTCTCTAATACGGAATGCAGATGACCATCAAGGTGAGAAAAGTCGATGTGGAAATGCTTCAAGCTTTTCTACATCAATGCAAAGGGGGGCTTTGAAGAAATGTGGCTTATGGAAGGATCCAGTGTATTTCGCGACAAAGGTGGAACTCGGTGATCATGTGGATGCTGTGCGAGAGCGAATGCCTAAATGCGTCACAAAAGATGTAAGGTCGAGGTTTCCCAACCCTCCTGGTGTCCCCTATATCGGACATAAACAGGAGTAAAAAAAATGCCCTGAATAACATCAAAGGTTGTCTTTATTTGAAACATTTCTTGTAAAAAAGGAAAGAAATTAGATCTTGCATCTTTTAGAAACACTAAGCTTGCGTACTACCACAAAGCATTCGAGATACAACTTGAGGAACACTGTGGTGGGTAGCCTGAAGCCCTTCGGATGGCTTTTGTGTTTTATAGCAAGTTATAGGGTGGGAGGGAAAGGCAACCATACGACAACTGTTTACCAAACAACACAAATTTGGAGCTTTTTTCCAGGTTAATTTTGCTTAATTGCTGGATGGATAAGAAACACAAACACTGCATAGATTTGGATTGGTACCCCCACCCCAACACTCCATTAGTATACCTCAGTGTGGTATGAGCACCCAATCATTGTGATTTTGTTTCAAAAGAAGAGTGATGCAAGATCATAAATAATGAAGTTCTGATGTCATGCTATTATTGCTTGTAATAATCAGGGTTCCACATAAGTTTCTACGGCAGGGTGTCAACTCTGAAATTAAAGAACAAAAGATCAAGACTACAAAATTCATCAAGATTAACCTAACAGTGGGCACATTCTTCAAAAAAGGCTCAACAATCTTAACTCCAAACTCCGGACTTTCAACATTTACTTTCGTCAACGCTACTCACTCTGCCCTGATAACCTAGCTAACATCCTGGAATCTGAAGAAAAGCTACTACGCAAACAGCAAATCTCATAGGAACAGCAAAAGCTCAGCGACCTTGACAAGATCCATAATTTTACTACTTCTGAATTTCCACAAGAACTCAAAAACCTACTTAACAAAGGCACTAATTTCATTCCGACCCTCACTAACTCCAACCCAAGATCCTTGCAAAACTCCATTACTGACCTCTGAAGTCAATCAAGCACTCTGTACCATAATCAAGAAACAGAACTCTTGTACTGGCAAACAAAAAACTCATAAAATTAGTCATCGCTTTAAACCCTATCCTAACCATAAACCGCACGCATTACTCAAGCAAGAACTTAACAAACCACATTTCAACTTACACATTGTCCATTATGTCCACAACACAACTGCATGCACCAAACAATTCTTACAACCTAGAAACTTGCAAACACTATTGCACACACATCAAACAAACATTACCCTGGAACAATCAACTTACATCCAACACCTACAGGACCATAATAATGTTACATGTATATTGACAATGACCGACAAAAACATGGGATGGGCACTTTTTGCCCATCTCATGGTATACGACTGAATATAACAGGCAGCTTTCTGACAAAGAGACATACCGACAATTTTAATTTAACAACTTTGACCAAATGCTCCAACTCCCTACTGAAAAAACTAACATCACTATTTAAAACAGGTTTTTTGACAGTCCCTCAAAAACGGCAACTATTATACTGTACCAACGAAAAACTCCTACAATTACCTTTTTATGAAACTCTTACCAAAAGTACACAAACTAGAACAAACTGCCTCCCCATCTAACTTGACTAAACTTACTGGATGGCCTATTATTACTGCACACTTATCGATTACTTCTAACCCCTCTCGACTACTTGGACAAGAACTTGACAGTGTCATTTTACAACTGAATACTTATTTTGACACAAACAACATCCCTTTTCCTTTGATTGAACTGACCTAATAGATAAACTACAAAACATTAACATTACAGACATTAACAACTACTCACTTACTACATTCGACTTCACTTCATTATACACCAACATTTCATATCACGACACCATACAAGCCATCATCACCAGCTGCAAGCTACTTAATTTGCCTAGTCTTTATAGGGACTATTTGCTTAACTTTAACAATTTTATTAACCAATGCAATTTTTCAAGGTTGGCAATTCTGTTTTACAACAGATTAAGGGTGTCGCTATGGGTAGTTACCATAGCCGCCAAATTGCTGACCTTGTTTTGCTTTTAAGAGAGTTCAGTTTTTTAAATAACCATAACTGTAACCCTAACAGCATTTTTATTTTTTGCCGCTACATAGCTGATGGGTTTATGCTTACTAACAAAGCTACCACTAATGACATAATTACTAAACTTTGTGTAGCTTATACCACACAAATTCCAATCACTTTCTCATGCAGCTCGCACTCCGTCAACTATCTACAGTAATGCCTGGAACTATTGACCCATTGGGATGCAGACGTGCCCCGTCTTTCCCGTGTGGTCCGACCTTGCGTCCACCGCGGTGGTCAAACGGTAAAACCAAGGTAAAGACAAGTGCCACCCAAATGGACAATTGCCACGGTAAAAAAAAGTCGAGGTAATACCTCGACAAATAACAGTAGTGAATAACTTCTATTGTGAAGAATAATTTTCACGTTAATTGTTTACATGTAAAACGCGTCAAACACGGCAAGCAGAAACCTAGTTTTCGCTTGCGAGGAAAGCCTTAACCCATGTTGGACATGGGTGTGCGACCTCTCAAGCGAAAACCTAACTTATAAACAAACGGGTTTCCTTCCCTTCGAAGGGTTTCGATCAGCCGTTCAGAAAAGTTCTCCATCGATTAGTAAAAGTCATCCTTGATCAGCTAGTGTTATCTGATCATGACACGATCAAATCGAAAATGAAAGGAGCAATAATTATTTTCTTTTGACGGTGAGGTTATTTCTTGTCTGAAGACGCCGAATACTCCAGAATTTTCTCACAAAGTTGATACACATCACAGAATATGCAAATTGCTGTTCAGCCTTCAACTGGCTTTTCAAAGAACGTGAAATTACGGTAAGTCAAAAACTACTTTTTGTTTGGTTTTGAACAAGTGCTGTTAGTTAATTTTTACATTGTAACAAATAGGTAAACAATGTTTTCTTCCACGCTGGCAAAAATACTCAAAACGTTGCTCTCAAATATCTTAGAGCTGCCAAATCCGCCAAATGATGAAATATGATCACGGCGGTTGCCTAGCACGTGACATGTCTCGGAACTCGTATGCAAATATTTTCCCGATGAGAGATGCCGGTAAACAGATGTCTCGAATAATATATTAGACCTTTATGGTTTCGTTAGCATTCAAACTTTAAGCTAAATTTAATCTATTAGTTTCGTTAGGTCACTTTAGTCTGTGCCTAGTTCACAATGGTTCTTTTATTTACCGTTTGGCTACTTTCCATGTGTAATGTAATGCTGGGTTACCTCTTTGCTTTTGAAACCATTTAATGCTGTCAGGCAATCAGTTCGCTTGTAGTTTACATACCTAGTGGTTACCAATTCAAAGCTTTCTTTATCATTAAGCCGTTCAACGAGGCCTTTCAAGGAGTGGTCTGGTGTCGCTTTGTCGGTTGTTTTCAACTCTGTGGCTTGTTTCATTACGGACAAATTTCGGTTTTGCAAAGAAATCAATTCAAGAGGAATGGAAAGTGAACTGTCGCTGTGGCAAACTTACACGAGTTTTCTGCCAATCTACAGAGGCATGTCACTTGTCGCTTCTACCCCTTGGAAGGCTTCTTCAACAAGATAAGTGACCAGCCCTCTGATATGCATTCTAAATTCACCGTTTACATGATTGAGCATGCACGTGCAGCTCACGACCACCATAAATCCAGCACAGAAACATTCAAGCGCGCTCAGTTGTCACCTTTTTGTGACACCTATTTGAACCTGAAAACAAACTAAACAAAAGGCTATTCAAAGGTGATGCATCTTTCTCATTACCGAGGTATTACCTCGTCTAAATCCTGCCGCGGTGGGGCAAAGATTCCAGTTCTGCCTAGGTAAAGACAAGGCTAGACACGGGAATAACACATCAGTGATGCGTGGAGGCCCCGTGGCAAGAAAATGGAAAATGGGTCAATAGTTCCAGGCAGTACTGTAGACCTCACCATCTCACTAAACCACCATACCATCAGGTATCACAAAGTTCATTATCATATTTTTCAAAAACCACACCACAAATACATGTACCCTCATTAATAATAATAATAATAATAATAATAATAATAACAACAACAATATTTGTATAGCGCTTTATACAAAAGTTCTAAAGCACTTCACAATAAAAGAAGAAAATAGAATTATAAAACTTACATTACATAATGAATAAAATAACGTTTAAAAAGAAGTGACTTAAAAGTGCTGACACTGGAGCTACGCCTAATATAGCTAGGAAGACAGTTCCATAATTTGGGGCCACATACAGAAAATGTTCGGTCTCCATAAGTTTTCAGATTGGATTTAGGAACTTGAAGCAGAAATTTAGATGAGGACCGTAATAACCTATTTGGGGTGTATAAGTGCAGAAGGTTACTAATGTAACAAGGAGCTAAGTTATTAAGAGCTTATTACAGTGCGACGTGCCTTGCCGTGGCCACCCAACAAACATTTTTACAAGTTAGCCAATCAGGATATGCGAATGTGATTGATGGTCATGCCTCCTTACAAAGTTGGCGCGTGAAGATTATTTTATCGTCTGATTTTAGTCGTTGACAAAACAGCATGAGCAAAGTTTACAAGTGGCCAAAAAACCTCCCCGGAGGTTTGCACCTTGAAAAGTGTAGTAAGGAATTTGAAAGCCGTGGATTTCATACTCTGGAGTCGCTGAAATACCTTCGCGCAGGGGACATAGATGCATTCTTCCCGTCACCGGAGAAACTGCTGTTGGCAGAAAAACGCATCTTGGAAAGCGAAATCAAGGCGATTGTCGACCCGGAAAGCAAGAGAACACCGCTAAGACCACTAGAACTTTCTCAGAGGTTCAACAGTTTTAGTGGGAACAATTGTTATGCCGCTTCT
>JAEMWC010000206.1:335000-347500 GCA_016490735.1 Pachyseris speciosa | reverse complement strand
CTTCCTTCTTGTTCATAAAATACAAAACGGCATGTTTTCAATAATTTGTTGTTGAACTTTGCAAGGAGGCGTGACCGTTAATCAAATTCTCGTATCCTGATTGGCTAACTTCTAAAAAAAAGTTTGTTGGGTGGCCACGGTAAGGTGCGTCACACTGTAAGAGTTATTAATCACCCACGTCACATTTTTTCTGACATAATCAAGACAGACTACAGTCGCTACAGTCGACTGTCCAAGACCAGAGACGATTACAAACACCACAACCTTTCTCAACTTAGACTAAACAAACTAGACTACCCTGACAAACTGATCCCTGACTTTTCTTACCCTTGGCTTTCTTTTTGTACACACAAAGGACTGAAAACAAAAAGACTACGACAGAAAAACAACAACAATAACAACATGACAATTTACTACTGGACAAAATACAACAAAGACATTTGCACAGACAAAATCGTACAAAAAATCCTACAAAATTTCAGACACATCATATCCCTAAACTTTCTAAAGCTTACTGCAACTCTACCAAACTCCCAACACTGCTACTTACAAACAAAACACTACACAACTACTAGCCCTAATCCCTATACATAATTCCCCACTTCCAAAAGTCAGCTAACCCTAATCCCTTCACATATTTTGCCCCTCATTAAATTAGTCCCTCAATGTGGCTTTCTCTGGAATTTCAATCTAACATTTCTGCTAGGTTTTAGTTGTTTTTGTTACTTTAACACTAATTGCTGAGCTTGAGAGTGCTGCGTTGCAGAGGTCTCTCGCTCAATATAACCCCTTACAAAGCTATCCATTTTACTAATGGTATTATTTTCTGCTCACAACCTCCTTCCCTCGCACACACAAAAATCCCCATCTACCTACTGATTTTAACCACTGGAGACTTGGGAACCCATACGTTTGCGATTCCATACCATGGCACCTGGGAAACCACAAAGGTTGCTAGTGAAACTACTGAAACTAACTTTAACACACTATTCAATTCTACACAGGCTTTCCCAATTATAAGGCTCTACTAGCATTCCATGATTACCTCCAACCTAACGTTGCCAAACTGCAATACTGGGGTGCAAAAAATGTACCCAACTCCAGACCATATCAGGAGCGATTCGACGAAGGGCTAACGCTCGAAATGTCAGCTAATCGAATCCCTGTACGGTGGTCAATTTACATTATCAACTCCGTTGATAAACCAAATTTGGAATTTCCCCAAATGGCCAAGTGACTTTTGTTTCTAAGTTGTGGGATGGTAGGGTTTCAGATACGTGCATAAAGGAAAAGTCTGTGTTACTGCAATATCTGAAGCCTGGGGGTAATGTCATGGCTGATCGTGGTTTTTAAATCATCAATATTTCAATATTTTACCACCAGGCTGCTGAGACATGAACACATGGAAGGTTCAACATCTATTCACATTTGTTCAGTTAATCAACACTTTAAGCTCTAATGATCCACATCAAACTTCTCCACACAATACCAATACATTATCAACACAAAAGGGCATGAGAATTAAGTAATAACTTAAGTGAAATATATTTTGGGTTGGTGTTTCGAAATTATCTCAGTTCTTCTATTTAGTACTATTAACAGTTCTATGAAGTGTGACCAGTAAGGTGCATGTGTGTGTTGACTTTGTTGCTTAAAGGATTCAAGATCCCTCATATTGTTATTGTTCAGATTTATATTTTCAAGTCCATTTTGCTTGAAACATTCCATCATGTCTTGAACACTAATATTGTTGCTTATCTGATTACATGTACTTCTGCTGTTCTTGTTATGTAATGCATAATGATAGGCAAAACATTTTAATTTGTTAATTAAAAATAGTTAAAGATATCTTTGATTCAGCATGACTTCGAATCAAATTGAAAGGCAGTTAAAACTGCACCTTTCAATAACACGCTACACATTATGAAAGTTCATAATTTAGTTTCCAAGGAAAATAAAAACAAACAAATTAACCGTAATCTAATAATCGCAAAACCCATAGACATGGCCTTTCCTGTTGAAGTGAACTTCTTCTCCTGAGATGCCTTTTAAGATGACTGATGGCAGGAAAAATGCAGCTATTCATTAACTACAGTTTGCAAGTTATTGAAATATGCAGCAAGAAAGTACTTTTTAATAGACTCATACTCAATCCTCCCCTTTTACATGTTCATAGAATGAACTCGAGCCATTTGATTAGTAGATAACAGCATGGCCTTTGTCTTAAAAGGATTAAGTGCCAGATGTGAGTCAGCTGACCAGGAGCTCAGATTACGTGGAGTGGAATTGAGTTCCTTGGCAGAATGGGGTACATCAACAGGGCGACAGCTTGTGTGTAACGTGGTGTCATCAGTGTATTGGAAAGTTGTAACTGTACTCGGCAGGTTGTCTTGCAAGTCAGCTACGTACAAGTTAAAGAGCATTGGGCCCATTATTGACCCCTGCGGAACAACAAACTGTGTCTTCACTGAGGTTGATATTTGAGCGTCAATTTGCACGTAATGTGAACGGTTACTGAGGTAACTGGTAAGCCATCTAAGAAAATCTTTGGAAAAACCAAGGGAAGAAAGCTTTAGGATAAGTGTTCTATATTGAACCCTATCAAAAGCCTTCGAGAAATCTGCCAATACCATGAGAGTAACCTCTCCTTTCTTCACTGCTCGAAGTAGATCATCCCGTATGCCCATCAATACTGTACTCGTTGAATGTTCTTTTCAGAAACCAGATACAGATTGCCTTAATGTTGCTTCACTTTGACAGAAGTCGGTCATCAGTAAGACAACAAGTTTCTCGTATACTTTAGAAAGCGCTGGTAAAATGGATACTGGTGTGAAGTGTTCCTGAGCAGTCGGCTGACAACATTTGGAATAGGACTTATTCCAGACTGCTTCCATGCAGTAGGGAAATACGATTTTCTAATACAATTGTTAATTATCGCAGTCAATGGTCCTGCTATAATGTCAGCAACAAGTTTGACAAACTTGACTGGAATGTTATCAGGACCTGTTGATGAATCACTGCAGAGAGATCTCAGCACATTTAAAACCTCGGCTCGAGTAAACTCCTTGAGACTAAACTTGGTCGATCTTCTTCAATAAGACCATCAATCTTTTCCCAAACTCAGAGTTGTTGCTGTTTTCATTTGTTTTTAAGATGCAGTATAACACCAAGGTTTTGTTAGTGTTGGGTAGCACTCCATTCGTTATCCCGTAGCATCTCTTTTATAAATACAGCCCCACCAAGATCAGGGAAAGAAAGAGTAAAAGGTCTCTTGAGAAAGGATTCAAGAAACCAACATGCAAACATTTGGACTTTAGAGAAAAAGGAAAAGAAAAGAGGAATTGCGCCAATATGTCAATCCAGACCAATAGTTTAAAAAGTATAGTTTCAGTACCGTATACTACAAATACACTGCATCAAGAGTAAGTAAGATATAAGTACCTTTCATTTGTACTGCAAATACCGTAGTGTTTACTGTATGTATACTTAACAAATGATAATTAAAGTATACTTGAAATGCACTGCTCTGAAGCAAATTATGCTGATATCGAGTAAAGTAGGAAAAAAGTATACTGGAAACATACTTCCCTAACTGACCTTTAAAAAAGTAAACTGCAAACACAAAAATTGAATTTGTGGATTATAGCTGGGCGGAAATTATGTATATTATACATCCTTGATGAAATCACTCAGTACGCCTTTAAGGTGAATTCAAAAAGTAGGCATTGTGTAATTATTATTGAACATTTGAAACCAAAGAATGTATAACAACCTGATTAACAACTGAAACAGCAAGTTTTCCCACTAAAACCCAACGTATTAAGCTATTTAGGTTGACTTGTTAAAAAGTAGATATGTGGGTGTTAAGTGAATAAGGATAAATTTTTTACACAAGTGTTGCGACGTATTATCACTTATCTAAGTTGCAGTTTCTCATGATCAATGTTTTTGTTAATTTGTGTTTAACGTCCAAGGTTGGACCTCACATGTGACTAATGTGTTCTGAATTGGTTTGTCTTTTAGTTTGTTTGTAGTGTCGCAATCATTTTTTGCTGTAAGCATGTTTGGGAAATCTTGTTGACCTTGCGTGTGACCTCCTTCAGTTGTAGTTAAGACCTCTTATGTTCGCCATTCTTCTAGAAATTGCTTGTGCGGTCGCATTGCTATGTTTTGGTATTCCTGAACAAGCCGTTATCTAGCTCTCCCAATTCCCATGCTAACCAAACCCAAATATGTCTACTGTTTAGCTATTTAAGTTGCTGATAGTTGTGCCTGATTGACTTTAGAGCGTGTCAAACTGTGAGAGTGTAAAGCTAGTGGCCATAGATTACAGGCTTCTTTAAAGACTCTTGGTACCTCTCTACTTCCAAGCAAGTGTTACAAAATGCTTGGCATTTTGGTGTCCTTACATACTTGGCGGAGAATCGTCCTCTTCTAAACGTTATATTTTAGGCGTCTAGCCATTGCCAGGTCGTTTAGTTTAGTTAGTCAATATGTGGGTTTGTTTAAGCACACAGTGTCTTGTTCGTTTTCCCTCATTGTTTGGTTTCTGTTAGGCCCGTTTTGGTTTTGAGAAAAATCGGGGTCCTTTCACTTTTCATCACATTTCATCCTGATTACTAGGCAAAGAGCACGCGCCCTAGCCACATGGCAGGATCCAGCTGATAATTCTTCTGTTGTTTCCAACAGCTCTCTTTCATGGCCTAATCCTTCTCCACCTGCTGTTTCGTCAACTAGGTGTCCTCTTTTTCATTCCATTCTTAGGTCGATTGGTTCTCCTCGGGTTTGAGAACAGGCTCCGGCTCTAGGTGTAATTCCTACCCCCAGTGAAGACTTTTGTGAAGGCGTTCATAACTCTGATTTGGAGGAAGAGGTAATTTATGGAATCTTGGAGTCGAGAGAGGATTTGCCCTCGAACGTGTGTGCTGACGAAAATCCTTTAGAATCTGACCCAGGTTTAGTTCAAGATATTTTGGTTGTACAGCACCGTGGTAGTGATTTTTCCCTTCTGCCTCCTTCTTCGGGCACTAATAGCATCTTTGGTGACATGGAAGATCAAATTGATAGGTTACGTGAGTGTTCGCATAACAAGTCATCAGTGTCAGCAACATGAGATCATTTGCCATTAGTGTCAGAGTTGTATATGCATCTTCAAGTCGCCAAGACGTTTGCTCTTTAAACTTTATCTTCCATGTCATATCTTTAAGTTCTGCATGAACAGTTTTAATCCTCTTTCATTCCTCTCCATGCTAAAATTTCGTTTTGACATTGTAAACTCTATAACAAGAACTGATAAAATAATTTTTTTCCTAAAACGATGAAGTGGCTGCCATCTTGCAATATGGGAAAACTGTTGGAGGCAGTCAAGAGCAGAAGACAAAATGTAAAAACATATACAGACAGTGACATAAAATAAACAGCCAGCAAAACTAAACAAAAACAAGCAATGGGGTAATGCCCACTACCTTGTGGCCTTAGTGAGTGGCTTCAGCTTACTTGATCACATTAATTTGTGAAGTATCCTTGTCACTCCAGCCACATCCCACAAGCTTTACGTTTTCATTGCTTGTTTTATTGATATGTGGGTACTTGAGCCTGAGCATTAGCTATGCCATGCTGATGAGGCCTAACAAGGCCGAAACAGCTGTCCACGGCTGCTAATGCTTGGGCTCAATCTTTGTTTTGGTAGATTTAAGGGGTAATGCCCGCTACCTTGTGGCCTTAGTGCCTTTTGAGTGGCTTCAGCTTACTTGATCACATTAATTTGTGAAGTATCCATTCTTTGTCTGAGTTTGGAGGTTTCAAGTATTCCTCATGCAAAACAGCTCAGAGAGCATCACATGTTTCTCGAATGATCCTTGACACTGTCGATCTAAATATTCTATAGCCAAAAGAGTTGGACTGTTGGCTAACACCATAGGCCAAGTAGTGTAGTGTTAAACTTAACCGTTCTGCTGGTCCAATTGCCTTCCTCATTTTGGTGTCTTTCTTAGTAATTACTGGGGCCACTAAAGACAACAGATGTTCGAACCTGTCTGGAGACATCGTCATATACCTGGGTATAAATGTTGGCCAAATTTGAGAATCAAATCTATGTAGACCATACAAACTTGAATCGAACAGAATGGATTAAGTTGGCGGAGGGGGGAGGGGGAGGGGGGCAGAAGCCCCCTTTTCCTGAACTCCTCTTTCATGCTCCCAGTCAACTTCTGGTCTTAATTAAAAATTACTAGCAATACCATACTCGATTTATCGACTGAAAACTAAGGTCACTGTAAAGTTCTAAAAAGTGGGAATTTCATAGTTTAGCAAGACAATTTGCTGGAACGACTATCTCCTGTTCTCACAACCAAACTGTTTTCACAATGAGAACTTAAAAAACGAAATACATTTGTTACACAAATTAAAAAAAGCGACAAAAGATTTCCATTGTAAATACGCTTAACTGAAGTACATTTCTTGGTCACCAAGCCAGAGCTCTTGAACGAGATTATGGAAGTCCCCTTGCAACGTTCTCCGCGAAAAAATATCTTTCACCCACTGGCGTGTTCCAGTATTTCAGTTTTTGAGTCTTAGTTGCCTCCTCCGTCAAAGTAGCAACAGCAAGATAATAGCGACAACCAACTATGCTTCTGCCATCTTGTTTCTCCACCGATTTGACTCACACTGCGCATGAGTAAGTCGCTAGTGTGAACATCCTTATGCTTATGCTTACACTTATGCTTATGTCACAAGTGTGAACCAGGCTTTAATGTCTACTATTAAGTTCAGGTGCGGTGCCTACTAAAAACAGTTTGTAGGTTACTCTAAATATTTGCCAGTTGAGTTGTTTTTCGCTGATTTACAGGGTTGAAATTTTACAAAATTTATGCCAAGGCAATCGTTCAACTGTCTATGGTGCATGTGTAAAAACACCCACCGCAGAACCTTCATGAACTTGCTGGATGCCATTAAGGCTCTCAATATATTTTGTATTTTAAATCAAAGTAAAAAATCAGTGAAGAAGAGATGTAGAGAGACTAGGGCTGGCATTAGAATGTATTTCAATTGGAAATATCCAGAGCTCAATCTAACGCCCCGTTTATATGTCCCAGGTAGAAGGGTGACTCATGTACCCAACCCACCTTGAGCAAGCCGACGTTTCCACAATTTCATTACAAAATTGAGGAAACGTTTACATAAGAAACAAAATGTTGACATGACTAGAAGGGTGGACCCACCCATCAAACAACACCAATACAGTTACGTTTATGGTGTCTTGATCAAACTGGAAGAGGTGCTTATGGCAAGCGACCAGTAAAAGTGGATGTTAAGAAGATGCTTGCCGAAGACCTAAAGAAAAACTTTGTCAAGAAGGCAAGGATACTGCATGTGCTTAAACATGCCAATGTTGTCCACTTTAAAGGTACCTGCAAAAATCCATTTTCACTTGTATTGGAACATCTTTATTTTGACTTCAAACCCTTTGGAATGGAAACAGTCGTAAGCTCCCTTGCAACTTTGTTGCTACTCTCGATAGTTTTGACTGTGAGGGTTTTGATCGCCCACATGTCTTCGACACTATAAGGAAATCGTGACTGGTCTATATTGTCTTCATGGCATTGACGTTTGACACCAGGATTTAAAACCAGCCAACATCTTATGCACTGGATCACTGGATCACTGACAATGAACATGACACCATGCAGGGCTGTTCTTCTCAAAATTCATACCCAGAAAATTGCATTGACGACCACACTCTAAATTCAACAGGAAAACAGCTGCCTGGCTACGATAAATCATTGTCATATTTTCCAAGATCGAGCCCTAATCCTGATATTGCCTTGGAAAAGAACAGACCACTTGTTTCTCCAGTGCCAAATATGGAACATCTTTTGCTGATTCTTAGAGAAAATGATTTAAACTGGTTTGCACTAGTAGCTGAACTGAGAACTTTACTTCAAAACTACTCTGAAGATACATTGGCCTATGCAATGACAGAATTTTCAGACCATTTAAGCAACATGGATTTGAAGAAGAAAGAAGAGGAAGAAAGGAAGGTAGAGCTGTCTAAGCAAGTTTACCTTGAACATGAAAGGTGCAGAGCAATTCATGATGAATCCAGATTAGCAATTGACAGTGACTCTGATAATCCAGATGATTGGTTATCTCAAGACTTAGAAGAGCAAGTGAAAAAACGACAGTTGTTAAGGAGAAAAACTAAAAGAATTATTGCTTCCACAAAAGCTGAGCAAAAGTTGTTACAGAGGAAAGTACCAAAGGCTGTTTCAAAAGTTCTGACCAAATTTCCTAATATGGGAAAAGACATTGAGGAATTTGTTCGCTCTTGAAAAGTAGGCGCTGATGCCTGGCGTCGGACCGGAGTTTTGACATTTGATGGAAATACCAGAACTGGTCCAAAAGTCACTTATAAGCGAATACAGGAACACTTACAGAAGAAGTGCCACTGTAAATTTGGTTATGGAACCATTATTCAGATGTGTGTAGCTAGAAACAAACATAGATTGTCTGCAAGACAATACAAGGGAGTGGCCAGAATTACCTGTCGCCGAGCGAGAAAGGGTTTCTCTGTAAAAATGAACCCAGATGCTCACAGGAGCAACGCAGTATATCAAGGTCTTGATGCGCTGCAGTTGAAGGATGGCTGTGATCAGGTCATCCCTAATCGTGATGATGCTGCAGGGTTTCGCCGACACCACTTACACCCACAAACAACATAAAGGTATCCAACTGATTGACCAGCCTGACTTGACAACAAGAACAGACTTTGTAAACAGCTATTCAGCTTTGCTTCAGACATCTTATCTCTTTCCGGAAACTGGTACGACTCCCAAGGTTTGTGTTGGTGTTGTGAAACCACGTGTTGGTTATGAGAAGTGCCCAACCCAGCACATGGCAGATGTGCAAATGTTAGAAAGTAGGGAGGAACTGTCATCTGTCTTCAAGTGTCCTGATGGAAACCCAAAGAGTGTTTGGTGTGTGCTAGTTGATGGAGTTGGGGACGAGGGGCCAAGTCATAACGAGGTAACTTTGTTGTGGGCTGAGAAACATCTGAAGCAGAATCATAAGTTCACTTGTGTTACAACCAGGTATTCCGGTGGATCTTACCTCAATGAGGTAGAACTTATGAATGGCTGCTTAGCTGTTGCCCACTCTAACCTATACATCCCATCTACCCTTGGAGGACCTGTTCATACTGCTAAGGGGATTGATGAGAATCAGTTGAGAAAAAAACCTTGATTTAGCAGCTGATGTGTATAATTATTTCAAGAGTGCAAGGGGCTCCATGTGGGGAAGCGAAAGTACAGTTGTACAAAGGTGCCGATGGTCCTGAAGCCAAGAAACTCTTGAATAGGAGGAAGATGCTGCTGAAATTCTTAAGCGGAAAATCCACTGATAAAGAAAGTTTGCATCAAAACCATCCCGAAATGTACAAGTATTTTCAACAAGTTTGCAAAGTGTATCTCAGTCACAAGTTGTCAAACTTGTCTAACAAGTACTTTTTAGTGCTTGCCTTGTGCTTTCAACCAGGATGCCCACATAGGCCTTGCATGGCTGGGAACAAAGAACAGAGTTGCTGGTATCAAGGTGGACCTTCCCTTACCTATTTCCCACTTCCAGTCCCTGATCCAGCAAAACCATGGGGCAGTGACTGCTCCAGCTGTAAAGGTCAATGTCCCGGGCACTATATGAAGTCTCAACAAGCCTGGCTACATGTTCAAGGACATGGGAACAAAGGTGTCCACTCTAATCCTCCATCAGTTATTCTCCAGGATGCATTCAATGAGACTGTTACGTCAAGAAGATAAAGCTCAAATAGAGAATTTGGCAAAGGAAACCCACTTAACAGTGCAGGAGACTATGATGTGGCTTAATCATCTGAAAGGAGTTAGGGCAAGAAGAAGCAAAGGAGCGCAAAAAGCTGCAGCAAAGAGAGCAGCAAAGCGAGGTACATTCTAGTAGTACTAAATGTTTCATTTTAGGACCCTTACAGGAAATTGTGCATGGCATTTTAGGTCTTAAGTGTTATCTTAATTGCGAATTTCCAACGCATCAAATGTCAAACTGTTGTGAGCTAGCATGGGAAGGTTATAATACTGATATTTTAAAATTAAATAAGGTATTTTTAGTCAACATATTTTGCAAAAAACTGTTACATAAAGTGATTCTAAAGAAGTAATTTCTTGACCTTTCTGGTCCTCAGCCGTGGATGAAAAGGCTTCAAGTGTTCCTAATATTGTAAACGAAGTACCAGCATCGTCTAGTGGTGAGTTAATAAAAATTGACTGCATTAAAGCATACTTGAGCTTATCGGTATCATATTTGCTATCTTTTAAAGGATTGTGATTGATTGATCCAAGTGTAACATGCACATGTGCTGCGGTGCCTTTCTATTTACAACTTTATTCCTTCTTATGTGATCTGTTTATTTCCATAGAATCAGATTAGTCGGAAGACGACACTTTATGCCCCTGTGGAAGGAACAATGAAGAGGAAAACATGATAGGTTGTGACAGCAAGACATGTGCCATTAAGTGCTACCACTTCTCGTGTGCAGGCAACAATGAAACTGATATCCCCCAAGGACTATGGTACTGTAACAGTTGCTCAAAAACCTAGCTGATGGGTAAGCAACATGAATTGTCACAGTGTTTCAAAGGTGTGTCAGAAAAGTAGGGCTTTGCATATTTTGCTATTAAATTTTAACCAATCTTTGAAAAATCCAAACTTTTAGTAGGGGCTTAGACTAAAGATGCTCCCCTTTAAGGTGGGGCTTTTTTTCCCTATTTTTCGTTCAGCTTTCTAATGCCCCACGTCTCCCCGGGGTTGGGGGTGGGGGTTTCCAGTGACAAGAGCATTAGTCAGCAAGCAACATTTTGTCATTCTAATGCTCATGATATTATGCGAGCCTGGGCTGACAACCCTAGTCTGTAAATTGGCTGATTTCTGTGAAAGCCGCTCAATACAATTCCAACGTAATACCCTCCTTAAATCGCAAATCAGCCGAGTAAATTGGGGCAAGCTGGTGCATATGGCTCCCAAAATCCTTCATTGGACAACACGTTTGCACGTTGCCACAACTGAGGACTTGAAAAGGGTTCACATTTGGGCCTTGAGGATAACTTTCTTTGTAAAGGATACCTCACAAATTAACGTAATTTGGTAAGCTGAAGCCACTCTAAAGGCACTAAGGCCACATGGTAGCGGGCATTACCCCTTAAATCTACCAAAGCAAAGGTTGAGCCCCAGCATTAGCAGCCATGGACAGCTGTTTCGGCCTTGTTTCCTTTGGTAGATTTAAGTGGTAATGCCCGCTACCATGTGGCCTTAGTGCCTTTAGAGTGGCTACCAAAGCAAAGATTGAGCCCAAACATTAGGAGCCATGGACAGCTGTTTCAGCCTTGTTTGCTTTGGTAGATTTAAGGGGTAATGTCCGCTACCATGTGGCCTTAGTGCCTTTAGAGTGGCTTCAGCTTACCAAATCACGTTAATTTGTGAGGTATCCTTGTCACTCCAGCCACATCCCACAAGCTTTACGTTTTCACTGCTTGTTTTATTGATATGTGGGTACTTGAGCCTGACCATTAGCTATGCCATGCTGATGAGGCCTAACAAGGCCGAAAGAGCTGTCCATGGCTGCTAATGCTTGGGCTCAATCTTTGCCTTGGTAGATTTAAGGGGTAATGCCCGCTACCATGTGGCCTTAGTGCCTTTAGAGTGGCTTCAGCTTACCAAATCACGTTAATTTGTGAGGTATCCTTGTCACTCCAGCCACATCCCACAAGCTTTACGTTTTCACCGAGTTTCTTGGTACTTTTGAATCCCTGCGTGAAGGATCACTACATCAAGACCTAAAACGTTAATTTGAGAAAGGAGAATCTACTCTTCAAGGACTTGAAAACCATACGAGAGAGAAGAAAATACCAGCACAGGAATGCTACGGACAGGTATTTAATTGAACATATATCAAAACAATGCACTAATTTCTCTCCTGAAGGCAAGCCAACGATTGAAGTTGTTGCCATGATGACAAGGAGACGGTGCCTTGGATGAGGTAACTCAGTGTAAAATGATAATGCTAGGAAAAATACTAATAACTGCTTATTAACCGAGAGTGGGTCTTGCCATATCACCCGGTCAATAGAGCAAGGCAGAGGATTGAGGATTTCCTGTAAAGACCAAACGTTCAATGTTAATATGTTTATTACATGTTTTGTTTTGTTTTTGCATCATTCATAATCGGCTGGTGGGCATTACTGGAGAATTACTGCCCTTCCACTCAGCCAGTGACAGCGTACATTATACAATACAATACTTTATTTAAACATGTAAAGACTTAATCAGTTCAAGGCAAGCCTTGAGCTCACACAAAGTGAAGTGAAAAGTCTATCTGACGAAAACAAAAGCAAGTCTGAAATCAGAAGTTAAAATCTTCGGAGTCAGCTCTTACAATCAGAGAAAACTTATGAAGAGCTGGAACTACGATTGTTTGCTCTAGA
>JAEMWC010000206.1:322500-330000 GCA_016490735.1 Pachyseris speciosa | reverse complement strand
GGAATTTTATCAAACGTTTTTCAATCTTCTTTGTAAAGAGCTTCTTCATTCTTATAACAAGGCTTTTTGTAGAGGTTCATTATCTAATCCCAGAAAAGGGGAACAATAAAGCTCATCCCAAAAGGCGATGCGAACCTGAGAGACTTGAAGAACTGTCACCCTATATCTTTACTCAATATCGACTACAAGATCTTATCCAAGGCACCGGCAAGGAGGATGGAAAAATTCTTACCAAAATTAGTCCAATCCAACCAAACAGGTTTTGTTAATGGCAGATATATAGGCCAAAATATAAGACTCTTCAGTGATATAATGGAGTATACGGATACAAAGAAACTGCGAGGAATTTTTCTCTTTGTCGATTTCGAAAAGGCATACAACACCATAGAATGGAGTTTTATGTGAAACTGAAACTGAGTTTTATAGGAAACTGAAAATCAAATTCAATTTATGGCTTTCGAGGGATCTTATGCTCTATGGCAGGTCTTTATTGGCTAAAACACTATGGGTGTCCCAATTAGTTTTCACAGCATCTATGCTTTCCACTCCAAGTGCAGTCATTAAAATTATCGAAACAAAACTCTATTCGTTCCTTTGAAAAAACAAAAAGGACAAAATAAAGAGAGCGGTAATGCACCAGCCCTTCAGGGAAGGAGGACTTAACTTTTCAACTTTACCACAATGGTGAAATCCTTGCGCTTAGTATGAATAAGTAGGTTACGAGGTGATATCAATGACTCATGGAAAATGTTACCGAATTATTATTTTTCAGCCCACGGGGGCCTTCAATTCCTTCTCAAATGCAATTACAATACTGAAACCCTAAACAATTGTTTACCTAATTTTTATCGAGAACTTCTACAATATTTCCAAGAACTTAAAAACAAGACCAATATATTTTCTAATGGCGAATTTCTAATCCTTGTTTTGGAGTTCCTGGTTCAAGCGGAAAATCTTTTTGTTCATGATATCCTAAATGAGAATGGGAACTTTTTAACACTTGAAGAATTCCAAGCCTAGTTTAAGATCAAAATACACTATCTCCATTCCACTGAACTTAAAAAAGAAAGCGGCAACAACTGAAGTACTATCGCATGAATTGCTAGACACAACTAAATTATCCTCTTCCGATACTTCTTCCTTAGATTTAGCTGATATGCGTTGCAAAAATTGCTATAAAATCTTTAATGAAAATTGTTTTACCAAGCCAAGTGGTATTAAGAGCTGGAAAAACAAATTCCCTGATATTTTTACAGATTGGAAAAAACAATTTTCACATATATCAAGCTACAAAGGACAATAAATTAAGACAATTCTCATTCAGCTTACTCCATAGAATACTAGTGACCAAAATCGAGCTCTTCAAATTCCAAGAAGCGGATGAGGAAGCATGTACTCTATGTCTCTGTCCGGACTCCACAGAACATACTTTTTTACACTGTACTGTAACAGCAGCATTTGACTCGCAAGCCATATCATGGTTTAATAAAAATATGACACTGATATCACCCTCTCCAATAAACAAATAACCTTCAATGACACGTCCCATTTAAGTCATCTAACCGATTACCAGAGACGCAGACTACATCTTTTCATCATTGTCTTAAAGCAATATATTTACTCTTTGTAAATGGTTAGAGAAGACACCCAACATACAGAAGTTTAAAAGGAAAGCTACATTACAATGGCAAATTGTGTTCTTCCCTAATTCAACCTAAAAGCTCCCTTTTCTTTTCTGCCAGAATTGAAAGTCGAGTGTAAGTTATGTATTATCAGCAATGTACAGATTGCAATGTAAGGCAACTATAAGTAGGGTACTGTGCGTTTTATATCGTAATGTATTGTAAGTTGCTTACTGTACTGTCTTGTTATGTACTGTATTTGATTGTGATGTCAGAATAAAAAAATACCAGTATACTTTGCAAAGTGGACTTTGCACCAGGAACGGGGACTGGTAACTGTTTGGTTTGTCCAAGTATCAAAATGGCGTATTTCCATAATGATGCTCGGAAAGTGTATGTCGCACTAAAGAATAATTTGAAGAAATATGTCGGCCAATTGTTTCAACAAGAGTAAATTTTAAGCTCAAGTTTAAGAATGCAATGAAAGAGAAAAAGGACTGCTAAACGAAAAGCATTTTCTCAAGACATTTCACAGAAGGACAAAATCGTTATTCAAGGATTTATAAGCCCTGAGGTATCAGGTAAAGCACAGAAGTACGGCTTCATCGGTGCTAAAGAATTTGTCCCTTCAAGTATGACAAAGTAACATTAGACAGAACAATGAGTGCAGAAGGCACTTTGCACCAGTCGTAAGGGAACACATGGTATCTGATGTCCTTGTGGGTGAACAGTTTCGATTATCGTTGAGCGATATTCATTTGTGAGAGTAGACCATGCAATGAGACAATCTTTATAAAACACAGGTAGAGAAATAGGCAACTTTCAACGATCAAAGTGGCACCGCAAAATGAACTTTACTCCAATTTTATCCAAATAATAACTCAAGAAAATTTTCCAAGGACTAACATAGTCTTCAATATACTTCTTCAAACATGGTTCTTTGCGCTAGAATAATAGATTCTAAATCAAGCATTTTTAACCCTCCGTATTCAATGTCACTAATCAAAGCTAACCGTTTTTTCTTATCCTTTCCTTTCCAAATGAAATTATAAAGTTCTTTGTTGACTGCCTGTATGAGATAATTTGAGACATAAATTGTGGAGTTGCAAATCATTTGACAATTTGTATTTTCCCAATAAGAGTGAGCCCCTGCCTTTCCACAAACTTAAAGATTTTTTAATAGACTTTAAGATTGCTTCAAAATTGTTTTTTTCCTAGACAACTCATCCTAGTTAAAATGCACACCCAAAATTTGAATTGATATCCTAAATTCATGCAGAAACGATTCCCGTGGATCATGAGCCCCCACGCAGAAGAATTAAGTTTTAAGCCTGAGAATTTTGAGAAACAATCTAAACTGGAAATTAGGTGCTCGTAGGAGGACTTGTTTCTTAAAAAACATGTCATGTCATCAACAAAAAGAGAAAGTTTCACTTTTTCGTTCATAATTTTGATCCCTTGAATTTTATCATTTTGTCGAATACTACAAGCAACAACTTCTAAACTCAAAATAAACAGAAGAGGGGATAAGGGATCACCTTATCTCCAGAAAATGGTCCAAAATTAAAAGTGTGAAGGACTTTTAGCAGGAATGTATGGTCCAGGGAGTCAAATGCTTTTTCAAAATCAATAGTTACTAGGATGCCTGGCTGTCCATTTTCTTTTGTATATTCTAATACATCATCAATAGTTCTAACGGCATCAAAAATTGATCTACCTTTCACATAGGCATTTTGGTTGTGGTGAATTAGGTCAGGAAGAATATACTCTAATCGTTTTGCTAATGCTTAAGAGGCTATTTTAGTGTCCAGTTTTTGATCAGCCTTTTGTCTTTTCCTTTCTTTTCTAATAGGGTAATAACTGTTTCTTTCTATGAGTTAGATGTCTGTACTCATTTGCATAATTGAAACAGGCTACTAAGTGTTTTCCAAGGACTGGCCAAAAGGCTAGGTAAAACTCCACTGCCAGTCCATCATTACCAGGGGTTTTGTTCTTTTCAAAACTATTCAAAGTGTTAAAACATTCACCGACAGTCAAACTCTCCTCACAGTTCTCTTTCTGTATTTCAGAAATTGCAGGTAGGGATATGTTCTTAAGGAAGGAGTCTATTAAGGTTTCGCTTTCTCTACTGCAATTCGCCCGGTAAAGGTTTGAGTAGAAACCCCTAAGTTCATCCATGATTACTTTGGGACTCGTCGTCGGAGATTGATCCTCTCTTAGAATTTGTTCGGATTGTACTTTTTTCCCTGGAACTCTCCAAGTTTAAAAACTACTTATTACTTTTCTCTCCTTGCTCATACCACCTGGCCTGCGAACGTATTATTGCAACTTGTGCAATATACTCATACTGAAGGTCATACTCGGTATGAAAATCTCCAGTCAGTTTTCATTTTCCGGTGACAGATCCTGATCGCATAATATCTGAAAGTTTCTCAATTTTTCCTATAAGTCTGCCATTTTAGCCCTTCTTTCCCTTGCTTTACATTTGCTATAAGAAATAGTATCTTGTCGAATTTTGTACTTAATGAGGTCCCAGAATAATCTAGGTTCGTGAATATCCTTAAATTCTTCAATCCAGACCTTGTATCTACGATATATGTATTAAAGCTACATAGAGTGTATCATCTAATAAGGTTGAATTAGACGTCCAGAAAGAGGGTCAGTGCGTTTGATCTTCTATTCTGTTAATCGACAACAGGATAGCTGAATGATCTGACTTAATGGAAGGAATGATATTTACCTGATCAATCTCAACTGCAGAGCATTGTTGATTAACCAAAAATATAGCCTTCTTTGGATTAGTGGTGATTTCTGTCAACTAAGTCATGCAATAAGCAAATGTTTACTAAATGTAGTAAAGTAAATGTAGTAAAGTAGCAAATGGTTTAGTACCTGCTTAGACGATTCCTTCAATTTTGGTTTTCCACCAAGTCCATCTAGGTCAGTGTCTAAGATAACATTGAAATCCCCGCCAATTATGATCCTACAATCGTCACCTATATCTCTATTGTCCACTTCATCCTTAATTTGATCAAAGAAAAGTGTTTGCCCACTCGTCTTATTTGGAGTATAGATGTCTACAAATAAAAATTTTTGATCTTGTACAAGTGCCTCGAGAAAAATAAAACAGCCTTCTTTGTCTTGCTGCACGGATATAAGTTCGAATTCCAAACTATTCTGGACTAACATGAGTACACCTCTACTATGTTCAGAGCCATGGGAGAAAAACAACTCGCCCTTCCACTGCCTTTTCCAAATATTTTCGACATCTTTAGTACTCACGTCTCCTGCAGGAAGCAGATGTCGACTTTTGATTTATTAACCATCCAAATACTGCTTTGTGTTTTTCAAAACACCAAATTCCACGAGCATTCAATGATATTAATTTAAATGCCAAGTTACTTGCTAACCATTGACCTTAACTCTTGGCAATTTCAAAGGCCACAAACAGATTAGACAACAGGTCGTCTTCCATGATTTTTAAAGGTGAAAAAGTTTGGCATACGTCATTGTCATGAAAAAGCTCAAAAGCCGACGATTGCTTTTAAAGATTTCGATACTCTCCAGTGTAACACTTGCAACTAACACCTTACTCAACACTGACAAATAACAAAAACAGTAAAATATGATAATAGGTGACCAGAAAAACTGTTGTACCACCGTAGAATGACTCGAGGAAATTAATTTGGTACATATGCAAAACAAAAACAAGCACAGAAATAAACACAAAACAAATACCGAACCTAAGCGGAGAAGAGAAATGATGGTCAACATGCTCGTTCCCCACAGCGTTATTTAACAAACATCAAGTGACGATAATGGTAAACATTCGGCTAGAGGCAAGCTTATTCTATAAACAGATCACACATACAATGCTAAGCCAGGTTGTTTCTAGATATAGCAGCGATGTGAATTAAGTAATCCAGCAAGAGTTAAAGTGGATTTAAGACTCCATCAATAAACAGCTTATCAGGTTCAGCACAACTGAAAAGGCAATCTTTCCGGCTTTTCTTGCCTCTAATAGCTCCTTCGATGTACAATTTCTTTCGGCAAGTCGGCAGAATCCCTGTATGCAGTGTTCTTCAGCTGATTTACCTTTGAGAAAATCAATTCTCTGTCGCCATATCTAAGGAACCAAGCAATGATCCCTCTAGGGCTTCTATCTTCCTGGCGTTTTCCAATTCTATGAACAAGCTGAAATTCAAGCGGGGACTCCACATTTCTGCACCAAGAAGGAACGAAGCACATTCAGAGATTTCTCGCCTTCTTCTACCTCTTCAATTCCGTAAAATGCAGATTTTCACGCCTCTGATAAAATTCGGCGTACAATAACTTGTTTTCCAGCTCTTTGCATTTGTTCTCACAATGCTCTTTAACTTTCTCGCTGGCAGCTTTAGCTTCATTAACTTGTGTATTAAATTCCTGGAGGCCATCTTCCATCACCTTGAAGGAGACCCGCACAGTCGATTGAGCATTTTCAAGCTTATGAACTCTGCCTTCCAATTTGTTAAAATTACACTCCAGATTTGACACTGCAGTATTAATATTCTCCAGCTTTATATCCATAATTTCTAGCCTCGAAAGAATGAGCAATGAAAACGTTAAGCTTGTGGGATGTGGCTGGAGTGACAAGGATACTTCACAAATTAATGTGATCAAGTAAGCTGAAGCCACTCAAAGGGCACTAAGGCCATGAGCCCAAGCATTAGCAGCCATGGACAGCTGTTTCGGCCTTGTTAGGCCTCATCAGCATGGCATAGCTAATGCTCAGGCTCAAGTACCCACATTTCAATAAAACAAGCAATGAAAACGTAAAGATTGTGGGATGTGGCTTACTTGATCACATTCATTTGTGAAGTATCCTTGTCACTCCAGCCACATCCCACAAGCTTTACGTTTTCATTGCTTGTTTTATTGATATGTGGGTACTTGAGCCTGAGCATTAGCTATGCCATACTGATGAGGCCTAACAAGGCCGAAACAGCTGTCCATGGCTGCTAATGATTGGGCTCAATCTTTGCTTTGGTAGATTTAAGGGGTAATGCCCGCTACCTTGTGGCCTTAGTGCCCTTTGAGTGGCTTCAGCTTACTTGATCACATTAATTTGTGAAGTATCCTCGAAAGAATGAGGTCCACTTTCCTCTCTAAACTGTCTGACATTTCAACGACCTCCAAACTCACATCTGCTGAACGTTTCAGTGAAGAGTTTGAAATAATCTCCCTCGCACCTTTCTCCACTGGCGAATTACCAGAGGCACTAGAGTCACTGCTTTTTCTAGGTTTTCTTTTAGTATTCATACGAATTAAGAAACAAAAACTGTGGGGAGCGGCAAAGAACATATCTACTCGCTCCGCATATCTCGACCCAGTCGAAATATTTCATATCTCACCTTTCATCAATTTCCGAGTGATATATCCCTTTAAAAGCAGTAGGTTGTCAAAATATGGCGAGACGTGGGCAAAAGTTTCAAGGTAAGTTGTTGAGGTTATGTCTGTCATTTTTGCACACTTGTATTTACAATATTATCTGGTCCATCTCCAGATAGCCCACAGCACAAAAGTACACTTTAAGGAAGCGGACTTTAAGAAAACTTTAACAGGGAAGCGTGTTCTTGAGAAGCAAGCAGTTCCAATATGTTTTGCTGGTCAAGATCAACCAGTAAAAGAAAATCTCCAAAACAGCCAGAACCACCACGTGCGTGGGTGTGATTATTTGATGTAAGCATGTCATTGCCCCATACTGTCACTACCACAGGTAAATATTGTTGTTGGTATGGTTTTAAACATGTATTGGTTAAAGTCGTAAAATAATCTGAGGTATCTATATGTTTTTCATTTTAATTCACAGCATCAACTTCCGGCCAAGCTTCTGATTAGG
>JAEMWC010000206.1:310000-315000 GCA_016490735.1 Pachyseris speciosa | reverse complement strand
CACCCTTGCTTTAGACCCGTCTGCCTAGAAAAGTGGAGCCTACGGCTGGCTGGTGGAAAGTACCGCACCAGAAACAAACAAGAAACAAGAAAACTGCCTCTGAGGAAAGGTCTGATCATCTATAATCTATAAGCTTAATCACGATTAATTTCTTCATTTGTTTTTATGGCTCAGATCCTTCACGGCTATAGCTTTTATCTATACAGAACTGTTAGTATCCCGGGATGGAGTCCATTATTTTTGTTACATCTTATCTATCACTAGTTGATTTATTCCGAGACTATTATATGTTTCTTAATTAGTTTTTGTGACTTACATACCACCGATAATTTTCTTTACATGAATCCTGCTAGTGCATATGTTGTAGTTAATTTTATTCCCCGTCAAATGTTACTTTTCCTTTGATTCAAAGTCATTATAATACATTACCATATACAAAACAAAGGAAAAATAAAATTTAACTGGGAATAAAAATTAACTACAACACATATAAACTAGAATTGTCATACCTGGAAGCCTCCGTAAGAGGGTCCTTGATTTGGCCCACAAAGGGCATCAGGGAATTTTTAAAACTAAACAGCGTTTAAGGTCGAAAGTTTGGTGGCCTGGAATTGACCATGAGGCAGAAAGGAAATGCAGAGAATGCTTTGGGTGTCAGACGGTCAACAAACATGTCCTGCCCCCACCAATCAAACCCACAAGATTGCCTGATGGAGTGTGGCAGGAAGTAGCCCTGGATTTGCTTGGACCGCTGCCTGGAGGAGAGAATTTATTAGTGGTGGTAGACTATTTCTCTAGATGGATGGAAGTAGATCTCATTCGCTCTACAACAAGTACCACAATTACCAAGTGCCTAGACAACCATTTTCCTCGGTATGGTGTACCAGTTGGCCTAAGCACTGATAATGGCTCTAACCTCGTATCGGAGGAAATGGAGAAATGCCTAGAAGAAATGGGTATTGTGCATCACCACACTACACCCTTGTGGCCTAGAGCTAAAGGTGAAGTCGAGCGAGAAAACTGTTCTCTTCTTAAGGCTATGAGAGTGTTCCAGGCTAAAGGGAAAAATTGGCACGCTGAGCTCAACAAGTTCTTATTGGCCTACCGATCTACCAACCACACTACCAATGGAGTCAAAACGTAAAGCTTGTGGGATGTGGCTGGAGTGACAATGATACCTCACAAATTAATGTGATTTGGTAAGATGAAGCCACTCTAAAAGACACTAAGGCCACATGGTAGCGGGCATTACCCCTTAAATCTACCAAGGCAAAGATTGAGCGTTTTCACTGCTTGTTTTATGGATATGTAGGTACTTGAGCCTGAGCATTAGCTATGCCATGCTGATGAGGCCTAACAAGGCCGAAACAGCTGTCCATGGCTGCTAATGCTTGGGCTCAATCTTTGCTTTGGTAGATTTAAGGGGTAATGCCCGCTACCACGTGGCCTTAGTGCCTTTAGAGTGGCTTCAGCTTACCAAATCACATTAATTTGAGGTATCATTACCACTGGAGTCAGTCTAGCGGAATTGTTTTTCAAGAGGAAGTTGACAATGAAGCTTCCAGAGCTTAAACAAGTTGACAACCAACAGAGCACTGTGGTGTACCAAGAAGTAAGAGACCGAGATGCAGAGAACAGTTAGCCAAGGATTATGCTGATAAAAGAAATCAAGCTAAGGACAGAGATGTCAAAGTAGGGGAAGTTGTACTGCTGGAACAAAAAGAAGGAAAACAAGCTGTCTCTGTCTTACGAAAGTGAGCCTTACAAAGTTATCCATCGTCATGGTGACCAGGTTGTCCTGCAGTCTCCTCAAGGAGTGGAATACAGAAGAAACTTGCAACATGTTAAGCCCTTCGAACCTCCTGACATTGATTCCAGCTACGAATCCGAACCAGGACCTCCTGATGGAACTACATCTTCAGAACAGAGAGATTGCTAACCCCAAGAACATGCATTCCTGGAAGCGGTGTCAACAGGCACACCACACCGTTCCAGAAGAGTTAGTCGGCCTCCTAGAGCATTGGCTGATTATGTACTGTATTGATCTTTCAAGGAACTTTTATAGATTAGTAACCTTAATTGCTAAAATCATGACTTTTTGTTTGTTGATATTGAAACGCTGAGAGAGACCAAAGGACAGTCTCATTTTTATGACTTTTAGGAACTCTGCGCTTTAAAGGAATGTCATCTTAAGTACATCGAGTTATTCGCAGTTATATAGTTTTATGTTTTCCCATTGTCATTTATAAAAATGTCAGATTATGTGGCCGGAGAAAAAGTGAGATTGTGGAGTACTGGTACCAAGTACATCTGGGTGTTCAGAGAGAGGCGAACGATAAGAATAAAGTGTGATGGCTGATTTTGTGTCGTGGACATAGTGTCCTTTTATTCAGTCGTAAAACACTACAGTTATGAAGCCTCTTACACCAACATCATCAAGTCGGAGGTACTGTGGACAATCCTGGACCAAACATCTCTATCTTTATTGCTGTTGCCAGTTGCTCTATCCTGACACCAGTATCCTTGCACAGAGTGCCAATGTATGTGCAGTTTGGATGAGCACGTTGCTGTTTTCCATGGCTGGGTTCCCACATTTAAACAGTGCTAAGCATGCTACCGTTTCCACTAGACCAAGATTTTTGACACTTTTCTGACACTTTTTTGATTGAGGGATGGAGTTTTGAGACAGCTTGAAATTTATGCGTGAAGAAGACTTAAGATAACCACATCATTCTTAAACCCAAAAATGAATTTTCAAGAAATTAGTAAGTATAAATAAAAGACTGAACTAGTACGTCTGAAGCCGTTACAATTTTGGTAATTCAATTTTAAATAACAAATCTATTTTTTCTATCCGCAGGAAACATACAGTTACGTGTAAACGCAAATGGCGGCTTATATGTTAATGGAAGAGCACTCCCTTCTCTTGTTCGTGAGCGAATACTAGATTTGAACCACCAAGGTTTAGGTCAACACACTATTGCAAGAGAGGTCAGGACTAGCCACACATTCATAAGAAACGTTATTAGAAGTTACAATGTAACAAATTCGCCGATTCGAATGCTACGAGTTGATTTCGCTGAGCCTAAAATTCACGTAAATGTTCTTGAATACATTGAAGTGCAAGACCATATAAAACCGACTACATACGCATCAGAGATCCAACACAGGCTTCTGCTGGATAGACTTGTACATCCCAATGACTTACCGGGGACATCGCAAATGTAATTGACGACTCAGAGAAGACCTTGTTTAGTAAGAAGAAACTGACAGTGTCCCCTCTTGAAGCAGAAAAGCCAGAAGCACAAGATCGACAAAACGAATATCTACAAGCTATATCTAGATATCCAGCCAGTAAGATTCATTTCTTTGATGAATCAAGCGTGTTCAAAACGATGGGAAGTTGCAAGTATGGAAATGCTAGAGTCGTCAATTGAGCTATTGAAGTGCACTGTTACGCATGTAATGCAACATTTACAATAAATTTGCTCCACTCAGTTGTTGGTGTTGTTTACTTCAATATTCTTTGAGGTCCGTCAAATGGTTTGGAACTGCTAAATTTTTTTGACGATGCCTTACAGGTTGAACGGCCCGATGGAAGTGCTGCCCTCAAGTGTGGCGACATTGTAGTAATGGACAATAGTGGGTTTCACCATGCCCAGTTCATTGAGCCATTTTGCAAAATCTGTTCAACAGATGCAGAATTGAGTTAATTTACCAACCACCGTATTCACCACACCTGAATACATGCAAGTACTGTTTCAACCAAATCAAACAATTTCTTCAACTGCACCAGTTGCTGGCAATGAATGAAACGGAAGTGACAATTGGAGAAGCAATTAGTCATATCACGGTAGAAAATTCAGCAGGGTATTCAGGAAGTGCAGACTATCTGGTATAAAAGTGACAACATCAGCACGAGAAAAAAAGGACGAGAAAAAGGAGAAGAGCTGCACATTACTTATATTTAATATTCACGACAATTGATATGAAACTAGTATTTATTTTAGTTTCTTGCTTGTTGACATTTATAAAAATATGCATGTCACACCGTTGTTCATTTCAAGACATTCCCGCGCTTGGGTGTAGTTTATTTTTGTGGATGCTGTTAGAAAAGCATCCTTTATGCCATCGCATGTGTAAGGTAACAAAAGAAACTTCGGGAGCCAATAAGATCATGAGAAATGCAGACGATTTAACGTTAATAACATTTCGATCGACCTCGAGTAGTTCTCAGCAGTCCGTCTTTTCCACAACTTTGGACGGGTCTCAACGATCGCCAACGAATATGATACGGATATATCCGATCTTCCAAATATGGTTGGCGATAAATGTCTGCAAACGCTCGGAAATTTTTTTGCTGACGTACCGATGGCGCCTGAAATGACAAGTAAGCCACGTTTTTTGCTGACAAACAGAACTAGTGGCGTAGCGGGTGTACCAAGTGACAACGAAGATTGCTTTGTAGAAATGTTTTCTCTCTATTTTACCCACTCAATCAGGCGCAGCTTTCGAGGAATACGTAACTCGTATGTTCGTAAAGAACTGTTCAACACTTTCTGCACACCGTTCGAGATGTTTTTGAAAGAGATTTGGTGAATGGACAGACCTGTTAGTTTGACAACAGTTATCGAGCAACAAATTCGAACATCGTCAAAACTTTGGCGATCCACGATTCTTTTAATTTAAGCACAATTGATTTTCATTCATCGTTTTTGTTTGGAAGTAACTGTGCACGATGTGCTGAACATTATATCTGTCAAAATGTTAGCCGTGTTTCTGTGGAAAAGCACCTAACGGGAGTTGTCTGCTCTAGCTCAGATTTGAGGATTGTTCCGATCTTCTGTGAGACAATAAACCTCCTTCGGGAGATAATGCTCACTGATGAGACTTCATGCAATGTTGCTTATGACAAAATATTTGACAGAAATGATAGTGTGGATAAATCTTTTGACCGTGAAGAAATCAAACCGACACCTTTTGTTCGAAGCAATGTGATT
>JAEMWC010000206.1:287500-305000 GCA_016490735.1 Pachyseris speciosa | reverse complement strand
GGATGAAATACCAATGAGTGAAATGGAATCATGGAAAAGCATAAAACAATATTTGAATGACCTTAAAGAAGGCATGAATATCACTTTTGACAACTTACTTGTGGTCTTAAGCATTACTGAAAGTGATTATATATTAGCTGTCAGATCATCAATTAATACACCAACTGTATTTCTCACAAGAAGCCCTAATGAATTAAGGATAAATAATTACAATCCTGCTTGTCTTAGTGCATGGAGAGCTAATATGGATATTCAGTTTGTACTAGATGTGTATGCATGTGCTGTATACATAGCAAATTATATTTCAAAGGCTCAGAAAGGTATGAGTGAACTGTTACGACAGGCTTGTACTGAAGCAAAAAAGGGTAATTCCAACATTAAACAGCAAGTGAGAGATATCGGAAGCAAGTTTTTAAATAACGTTGAAATAAGTGCACAAGAAGCTGTATACATTGTTTTACAGCTTCCAATGCATAAAGCATCTCGACAGGTTGTATTTATAAACACCTCACCTCCCAGTGAGAGAGTAAACCTTTTGAAGCCACTTAGTGATATTAAAGATATGGATGATGACTCTGAAGATATTTATACTGGTCATTTGATCAAAAGATACACAAAGCGGCCAGCTAGTCTTCAACACCTTACTCTAACAGACTGGGCTGCCTGGTATGATACTGATACAAAACCATACATTAAGCAGTCTAAAGAACTTGACTCTGATAGCCTTCTTTTAGAAACAGCTATTACTGAAGTTAACGATGATTATAATGATGATGATGATGACGATAATGACACCCACTCTAAATGCAAATCTTCAAAGAAAAACAAAAGGAGGAAAATAGCTAGAATAATTAGAAGTAACTAAGTGAAGCACGATCGTCTGGGTGAGTGTAGTCCTGAGGACTGTTTGTGGTGACATTGACTGACGTTTCGACAACCTGAGCGGAAGTCATCATCAGAGTCAAGTGATTGGAGTAACGTCAGGAGATGGTATAAGTACTCTGCTCGTTGATGTGATTAATGATGGAATTAGAAGTGTATGGTTCAACAAAGAAACTGAACCAGAGAAATACTTTCGTGAACTGATCATGCTTTTTACTTCATGGAGAAATGAAAACACTGATTTGATTGGTAATTGTTCAACTTATCAAGATTACTTTTCTCTATTTGCTCATAAAATAAATGAAAAGATGAAAGAATATGTTGTATGCAATGAAGACTTTAATGAAATACAAAATCACACAAATAGTACGGAAGACATGGATCATCAGTATGACATGAGAGCACCAAGTACTCAAAATGTTGAATGCCAAGATGAGACAGAAGGTAATCAAGATTCACAACCTGACTTAAATGAGAACTACAATCTTTCCGATGACATTGGCATTCCATCAGCTGATCTAAATCATGAACCATTAGTACTAAATGAAATGCAGGATGAAGACTACAGACACACAGTTCAAATGTTGAACAAAGAGCAAAAGGAATTTTTTTACCATGTATTACATCTGATTAAAACATCTGATGAGCCATTTTATTGCTTCCTTAGTGGAGGAGCAGGAGTTGGGAAATCAGTTGTAATAAAGCCCTTGTATCAGGCAACCTTAAAATATTATAATCAGAGAGCTGATCTCGACTTTACACAGGTGAAGGTGTTATTACTAGCACCTACTGGTAAAGCTGCTAATAATATCAAAGGCAATACCATTCATACTGCTCTTGGAATATCTGCATTTCACTCTTTGAAAACATACAAAAGTCCTGACTCAAGCAGACTCAATACTCTGAGATGTCAACTACGTCATATCAAATTGATGTTCGTAGATGAGATATCCATGGTTGGCAACAGTATGTTTAATATTCAAATCAATAACAGACTTAAAGATATTAAAGGAAGTCAGTTGCCCTTCGGAGCTGTGAGTATTGTTGCTGTAGGTGACCTATTTCAACTTCAGCCAGTAATGGATGGTTACCTAGACAATTCAGAGTATAGTGTTCTTGCACCTAACCTTTGGCAACAACATTTTAGAATGTTTGAATTGCATGAAATTATGCGGCAAAGAGAAAGTAAAATGTTTGCTCAAATGCTTAACAGATTAAGAGAAGGTAAACACACCTGTCAAGATATCATGAAGCTTAAAGAAAGGTTAATAGATTCCAACAGTAGTACATATCTTAATGTACCTCACTTATTCATACAGAATGCTAAAGTAAATAAATTCAATGACAGAGTTTACCGTGCTATGTCTGGTCCTAAATACTCAAAGCACATGACACTGTCATTGGAGCTCAATCTCAGACACTCAGGGAAAAAATACTAAAACAGATTCCGCTTGATCAACCAAACAAAACAAGTCAATTGCATACAGTGTTGAACCTAGCAGTTGGTGAAAGAACAGATATCTCTCTTAATATAAGAACTGATGATGGCTTGACAAATGGTGCTGGTAACATAATCAAACTTATTCAAACACAAGAAACTGGCAAACCTTCAGGTATTATTTGGGTACAATTTGATTGCCCTGATGTTGGTGAGAAAACAAGACATGATAATAGATATCTATATAGGCAAGGCATTGAACCTACATGGACACCCATTAAAGCAGTTACATCACGGTTTGCAGTGGGTAGAAATAGAACAGCACAGGTCTTAAGAAAACAATTTCCCCTCCGACCTGCTGCTGCAAAAACCATTCACAGGTCGCAAGGTGATACAGTTGATAAAATAGTTGTCAACTTTGATGCAAAAAAAGCAATACCTCATATTCACTATGTAGGTTTAAGCAGAGTAACAACAATAGAAGGCTTATACATAATAGACCTTTGTGAAGACAAAATAGCTGTAAATACTGATGCACAGAAAGAAATGGAAAGGCTGAGAACGGAAGCTAAATTACATTTGTGCATAAATCCCATTTACAATGCTGATCAAGTGCTATTAAAAGTTTGTTATTTAAATGCAAGGTCTTTACATAGACATATTGAAGATGTGCGAAGCGACCTGAACTACTGTAGTACTGACGTAAATATTTTCTCAGAGACAAGATTCTGTCATTCCGATGATGAGAGTGTATATATTATTGATAACTATAGTTTGTTTAGAAATGATGGTACAATAACAACTAATAATCTCCGACCATATGGGGGAACAGCAGTTTATAGTCGTGTTGATTACTATCCTAGTTATCCATACTCCTGTAATTCTCATGGGATTGAAATAACTGCTATCAGACTAATGACTGCTCCACACATACACATATTTGGCATATATCGCTCACCTAGTATACCTGTAGTGCAAATGTGTTCTGCATTATCTAATGTGTTATTTTCACATGCCTTGCAACTCAATGTTTTTATTGGTGACTTTAATATTGACTGGCTAGAAAACGCAGGGAGAACATCACTGTATAACTTATTTGTAAGAGATCATGGATATAAACAGCCTGTATCATCTTACACCACTGATAACAAGACTTGCATAGATCATGTTTATAGTAACATACCCATATCAAATATTAAGGTAGAAGTACTTGAAACATATTTTACAGATCACAAGTCAGTTTGTGCACTTGTTGATTGCTTTAATGAGGCAGTTTAAATATCAGTGTTTTGCATGAAAATAGAGGAAGAGATATTCCTGATTTTCTAATGTTCTGGTACATGCTCATACCACTCATATGAACCTACATAATGTTCATTGACTATGAGCTTTCCTGATGGTAATGGCATTAAACTGAGAAGAAACAAGTTAACTATACTTGTACTTGGTCATTTACATTGTACGTCTACATGAAGTATATCAAGCACATCACAAACTAGTTCATTCTACTGCAAATATGAAAATTGGTCACAATACTGTTACTTTTATTTCACAGTACAGTTGTAACTGACATTCCAGACATGGCATCAAACTCAAGGTAAGTTTTTGTATCCTGATAAGACCCTAGCAATCTCTAAATACATCAACCCATTGCCATTAAAGCTAATGAACACAATTACATTCATTTACAGACAAATTTAATTCTCTTATTTTTCTTTTCTTTTAGTAAAAGTACATCAACACCAACAAAGAGTAGCAAAAGTAAAGATTCAGTTAAACAAGGCAAGGTGAGCATCGTTCATTATCGCATGTGTTTTGCTGTTTTCATTATTCCACTTTATCTTAACATACCCTGTGTTTATGTCCGTAGGTTTGTCAGTGTTGTTTGCCTCCTGAAAGTTCTCTTTGGAACTGTCTCTTTTGTTCGACAACCCGCCTGCAAGTTCTCTTTGGAACTGTTCGTACCGTTGTTTCAAGAGTCCTGCAAGTTCTCTTTGGAACTGTCTGTGTGGTATTTTTCCAGCAACTCTCAATTGGGACATCGTACATCATCGTAAGTATACCTTTAACATGTCTTGTTTGTCATGGCTGTAAATGGGAACGATGCCTGTTATGTCATTGCTTTTATCTTGGCATAGTAGTACCGTCAATGCAGCACTATTTTCATTTATTGCGTGCATATTGTTTTATTGGCCCAGTCCGGGAACGGTGACTTTGTTATTGTTCTCCCTGCATGTTTGTCACGCTAGTACTGTGACTGCGGCCTTTCGTGATCCTTCTTTTGGGGGGGGGTTGGCTGCATATGCGAACGGTGCCCATTATGCGTTTGCTTACTTTTTTGGCACATTAGTAGCGTCCCTGGAGCATTCTGGGTTTTCGGTAGCCCTAGGGTTCCTGGCTCCCTGGTTTTTTCTTATACCGTTTTTTTGGGGGGGGTTTGACATAATTAGCTGTAACGCAGTGCTTTTTGCTGGTAACGTTTGCTCTGCACAATTAGTTCTTGTTTTGGACGTTTTGCATACCTTGTCAACATGATGCCTTTGTTGCCAACAATGCACTAGGCTATTACAAGTGATCACGTCACGCAATTATCACCTACTGTTATGTCACATTATGTCACGTTATATCATGTCACACCACGTGTTGCTGTCACTGGTTGATCCTCGATTCTCCGCTCGGCTAGACTACTGATGGATTGATCGGACAGCGAAGACAGCTCTTTCAAAAGCAATCGTGAGTGCCTGGTAGATGGCCAAGGGGACAGTTGGGATGCCAGATCATCCATGGCCATTAATCAGTATGCAGTCTCCCTACGGCGTGAACAGGAGCTTAGTAGAAGTCAACATGGGCGTCTTGCAGCTTTGCAGCGTCGGCGGGAAGAATTCCTCGTGGGCTACGAGTTTCCTGAGGTGGAAGACAAGTCCATCATCAACACGTCCGAAGCCCTCCATTTAAGACTCTGGTGCCAGCAGGCCAGCTGGTCTTTTTGCCCCAAGTGTGGCAAGCTGTGTCCGGTGAAGTTGTTTCCCACCTTTCGCACCAGGAAGCCCAATGTCCTGAACATGTCTTGTAAGTGTGGCAGCACTACCTACTCCGTTCCACAACCTGAAGACGTGCCTCTGGTTTTGCGAAATCTCACTACCCAGGACATCCGGGTGCTGCGTCCTTTCGACATTCACTCTGGCGAGTACAAGAGGGTAGTCCATGGTTACCGCCAACGTACAGGCCCATTCCAAGTTTCCTGGTCGTCCCTCTCAGTTGAAGACAAAATAGCAGCACTAGGTGATCCGGCACGACGGGCGAGACTTCGACAGGTGTTCAACTTTCTGATGTCTAAGGCGGACAGCGACTATAAGAAGTTCGTCTTGATGCAGTCTCGTGGTCTTCGAGAACCCTTTCCACACGAGATCTTCACCGCCCCAGAGTTCCAAGGCGTGGAGTGCGCCCTATGGCCCACACTGTACCACACGAGGTTGCTCTGCGAGACCATGCTGACGGGTCAGAGCAATCAAGCTTCCAGCAAGATCAGCTTCATGCATAAAGTACTGTCACCGGTAGTCGATTACAGCCTCGACTATGATATCCTGCAGTTCAATTATGACCGTTGGTTTTTTAAGACCGTAACTGGAGCCATCAATTTATCGCGGGCATCTGGCTGTACTCCGAACTGTGGTCTGCAACACAAGTCATTCTCTGCGACGTTCGGGCACTGGCAACACCTCCTGGTTGTAGACGCCATGCGCCAGTACGGGTTTCTTTCATTTTTCATCACGGTCAGCCCTTACGAGTGGTCCTTTCCCTGGCCTGCCTTCATCGAGGAGATACACCAGGATCACTGCCAGGAACCTACGGACCTCCCTGTGCTCGAAACGCTGCATATTGCGCACGTCCTGGAGCAGATAGCTCGTGGCTATCTTGCTGCGGCAAACACCAACCGCTGGCGTCAGCACGTATTTAGCAACAGCCAACAGTCCATGGACTGAAACATGATCACTTACTTCTATCATTTTGAGTTCCAGTCCAGGGGTACGTTGCATCTCCATATGTTGGTCTGGGTGAAGGACTTGGCCTCGATACGCGTTAACCTCTTGCGTCCCTCCATACCCTGGGGAAATGCGGACGCATTCTTGGTGGCCGACACCCAAAAGTCGTCTTCCTCGTGTCTTCCGGTCTTTGAAGGCCCCGACAGCTTTGAGGAACGTTGAGGACGGCTCCACAAATCTTCGCTTTCACTACACGGAAGAGGAAGCTATCAGGAACCTGAGAGCCTACATAACACTCCTGGGTGCGCTGCGTTGTCGTACAGATGTGCAGGTGGCCGACGGGCAGGGCATGTTGCTTAAATACGTCTCCTCCTATGTCACCAAGATGCACGAATCGGCCACCAGCGAGGGTCTGTACTGCATGGACGTGACAGGATTTCAGGCAGCCAACTCCTTTCTTAGAACCGTGCGTCCTCTGGCGCCTGAGATGGCTTTCCAGCTGTCCAACTTCAAGATAGCGTGGACAGACAAGATGACGACAACGCCATCTATCAGTTGTACCTGCGTCAAGAACCCACGGAGGAGAACAAGCCTTTACTTCAGTGGCTGAGGAGCCATACGGTAGTCAGGAACAAGGCCAAGTCCTTGGGCAGCGACAAGATCCTGGTCGCAGTGAAATTTGTATCTGTGCAAAATCCCATCTTCTTCTTCCAGCACCGTATCGTTCACCATCTGCACCGCAGAGCAAGCGAGTTAAGACACCTGGAGGAAGCCTCTATGCCTAGAGCCATCCAATTCTTCAGTCAGGCCGTCAACCTGTGTCCAGAAAGATGGACTTCATCCTCACAGATTGTGAGTCAGTTCGACCTCGAAGGCCACCGTTCCAGTTTCTTGACGACACTGGTAGGCTTTCTGCACGCCCTTCAAGATATTCTCTTCCTCTGGCAGCGGCGGATGGTAGACAGCAGAATTGGTTCACTGAACAGCAGATCACTAGAACGGCTGTATCCTCTTTCCCCTTTTCAAACTGCTATTTTAAGGACATACTCGACAGCCTCACCGAACATCAAAGGTTTTTGAACCAGCTTGCCAGCCGTGTCCCCTCTGCTGAATCTTCTTCTCGCTTCTCCTCGTCGTCATCTTGCTCATCCACTGACTGTTCGTGGGCCAAGTACAGAGTCCTGCTAGGAAAACCTGGGACCAGCAAATCTCAAGTGTTAATCCGTGCCATGCACACTGCCATTCAGCAGGAGCAGAGAGTTCTCTTGGTGGCCCCTGTAGCGCTCCTGGCCCAGGGATAGAGGGAAATCTTCAGCTAAGACCTGGACTGCGAAACGCTCCACGCGGCTTTCAACATCCCTGTCAACAGCAACCAACCAAGGGATGTGAACTTCGCCTTGAATCGCTATGACATGGTGGTCGTCGATAAGGGATCGCTCGTTTCCCCAGAATCTTTCCAGGTCGTAGCAGCCACTCTAAACAGGCTGAACTGCCATCCACTGGTGGTGATAGCAGGAGACAAAAAACAGCACCAACCTCTGAAGACCGTCGACGGTAACACTACAACAACCACATCAATCCTTAATGACCGTACCTTTGTAGCGGAAAACTCAGTTCGACATCACTTGTACCAGCAATTTCGCATTGTGGACAAAGATAATGCTGCGTTTCTGGACATCATTCGCCATCTGCAACCCACGCAGCAATAACTGGATGAATTCCAGAGCTCCCTAGTTCTGTTACCTTCAGGCATCTTGGGAGACGAGGACCTCTACCAGGCGTACTGGAACACGGCAGATGCAGTAATAATGACTGTGTCCAGAGTAGCAGCACAAAGAGTAAATCAGGTAGTGGTGGACAAGCTGTTGGCGGGCCAAGCTCCACTGTCCCAGGTGCCCTGTGCTTCGGTTGCTGATGGAGCTGAAATCCTTCCGTACTGTGGAATGCGAATAGTCATCACTGAGAATCGCAATAAAGCTTGCAGGGTGGTCAACGGTCAAGAGGCCAACGCTGGTTTCCAACCATCATAACACACTTCTCATTCAATATCGTGATGGAGAAAGAGCTTTCGTATATCCAGTCACCCATTCTGAAGAAGGCAAGGGAGACATGACCCGATTTCCCATCACACCAGCGTACACGAGGACGATATCGAAATCTCAGGGCCAGAACCTCAAACACCTTATCGTCTGGTTGGACTGCGACACAGTCCCAGCAGGAGTTGCGTACGTCGCCCTTTCCAGGGTCCGCAGAAGAGGCGATTTATCGCTCATGCAGCCAGTCTTCTCCCATCAGTTCCAGCCAGTGCAAGAATGAACTGTCCAAAGTTCGTAAAGCATTTCCTCCCCTTGTTAACCTCCTCTAAACATTGTTTCAAATCATTGGCCTCAAAGTTGCCGTTCACGCTTATCCAATCAATGGTTCCCTGGAAACTTTATCCAAATCTTAAAGTAAAGTCAATCATGGGCTATAGTATGGCTCTTGTTCAGCTGTCTCTCATGAACGTTGCACTCTAATGCAAGCATGCCATTGAAGGCGTTGGATCTTCGCACATGTCACACTCTGCGTTCTATAGTGCTAGGCTCGATTGCCAGTTATGCCGCACGAATTGCACTGAGCTACTTTTCTCTCTGCAGATGTCGCTGTCCTCGTCGTTCTCCTCCACTGCATCGTCTTCCACCAGGTGTGGCTACAATAAGCACTTTCCACGCAGTTTCCTTTTGAATTATGGCGCCGCCATGCAAGACCCCAATGTAGCCATACTCAAGAGGTTGCACGATTTTAATTGCGAATGGCTTCAGAGACCTAACATCGCCATCTCAGTGCTGTCGCAGACTCTCAGAGAAAACCTCCCGCTCTTGTAACAGTACAGTAGCACCATCTTCATGCCACATTTGTGGAAGACCATGCCAGCCAATTTGAACCGTTCGGAGACGTCCTTTCCAGGCTTGATAACAAAGACAAGAGCACCAGCCAACCGGCAAGCTGAGAAGACGTCATCTCCCTGTTACGCACCATAGATGGACAGCCTGAGTTGGAAGACTTGGTCATGCATGGCCTCAATGCAGCTGGTCCTCTCTTTATGATGTGCGTCCATGTGCTCGTCCCCATGACCTTAATGAGGAATCCAGAAGAGTTTGCTGACAAAGCTCGGCGTACGCCACAGAATGCAGCGTTCAAAGAAGATCCGACTCCTCGCAGAATGCGCGACTTCATACTGAATTCCATCACTAAGCGTCGCAGACCGGTGTCAACGAGATCCATTTGGGACGCAGGCGACGACGAAGAGGATGATGACGCTACACCTGGCCCGTCTTCCACAAGGCGGTTGCATGGCAGAAGAAGGTCGGACACGAGACCTGCTCTTCCTAGCGCATGGCAAGAAGAGCCTGCCGCTGATCATGAACAAGAACAAGTCGCGCCAAGGCGGTCAAGGGCTTTCTCCAGAAAAAGGCCTAGAAGTGTGACTCCGCCAAGCAGTCAAGAGGTATTGACACAGAACGATCCAGTTCCTTGCTCTTGTACCAGCAAGTGGAAGAGGCCTGCACAGCTGGCAACAACATCCACGCCAGTTAAGAAAGCTATGATGGATGGCCGTTTCCTTCGTGCAAGTCCCCGATGCAGACCTATATGGTTGGTGTATTTAATTCCTTAAGGAGTTATCCTAGCAGACTTGTAATATTTTGTTGTTACTATCATTTGACCTTGTTACGGCACATACCAGGTCATTGCTATTTAACATCTTGTGCCACTATGATTCCGATCATGTCAAGGCACAGACATGATCATTATTGTTTAACATCTAGTGCCACTATACTTTAACATGATAAACACTCATATAAGACATTTCATACCGGCTGGGTCGTCGCCCGGGTTAACAAGGACCCCAGGACAGCCTTTGGGCGGTACATACAATGGTTGTTCTGTAACGCATAATGTACCTGCAGGTTCGACTTTATCCATCAACAAGTGTAACAGACGACGCTGCGCTACATGCGCAGTACTTCTACCCTCCCGAGTTTTTAAAAGTTCGTTGACCAACCGTCGATATACCGTTATTAGCGACTGCAACCTTTCTTGCTCCTCTACTAATGTTATATATCTGATAAGCTGCGCCAAATGCGACCACCAGTACGTTGGAGAAACGAAAAGGAAGGTCAGTGAGCGACTTTCTGGTCATCGCTCATCTATAAAGAAGCATGTAAACACATTCATCGCAAGACATTTCAACTTACCCGGACATTCAATAGCTGATATCAGGATACAACCCATTGAACATATCACGCCGAGACCTGGCGAGACTGAGCAGGATGTTACCATTAGACGCTTAGATCGTGAACGCTTTTGGATGTTAGAGCTCGCCACTGTGTATCCTTACGGACTTAATGATCGATTACAACATGTTGGAAACATTTCAAATTCAAATTTCACGTCCGGTATTAATGTTTTTAATCTTTTTAATCGTCATAAACGTCGTCAAAGAAGCCATGGATGACGTCGTAACTCAAGACATACTTCCGAGCTCACATTAGACCAACTTCGCAGTCTGTACAACGGCGGTAAAGGTGGCCTCCATCGTCTCCTTACAACACTGTATAGCACCCGGTTAACAAATTTACATAACCTTTTCAATGAATGTCAGCAGCTTCCCATAGCCAATCAGGATCAACGTTTTAGGAGGATTGTTTTAGACGTCTGCAGCAAAAGGTTATTTTTTCCAGTACGTACAGATAATAACTCCAGTGTTAAACCTCATCGGCGTTTTATGAAGATATATTTTCACAATAAAGGGATAGATAGCGTTAACCTAACTAACATTTTACATAACAAACTCGTTAAATCTAAAGTACCAATCTATTTTCAGGAACAGGAACCACCACTTGTAAGTTATAAGTACACTAATACCATTTCTAGGAGCGTGCTTAATTACAATCAAACCCTCTATAACGTTAATATCGATGGTTATAGTGGTACGTCTTCATCATGTGACTGCGCGTCTTCTACTTTTCGTTATGAGCCTCACGGCCATGTTATTACTGGAGATCTACGCATTGTTAAGAATAGAAAACTTAGGCGTCTACTGGAGAGAGGTCCAAAGTATAGAGAACAGAATACCATCGATTGGAACCTAAACAAGAAGATATTGATGAAAGCGGTAGATGATTACGCTAAGAGCTGGAGTAAACGTGAAGGTTGTCATGTGTCAACACTAGAACAATGGTCGGAGACAATAAAACTGATTATCCAGAACAGAATTAACAACCTACAACGTCGTAATTATAGTTCTTGTCACAAGACCTTAGAGGACAGGCATGTCAGGGCATACCTAACGGAACTACAAGATAGGTATGTACTAGTGCCTACGGATAAAGCTGGCAATAACATCATTTTTGTTTGCAAGCGTTACTACCTACATACCCTAATGGAAGAACTTGGCATTAATTCCGGCAGTATTATTAATTCTACATACGAAAGTCAAAATGTCACAGTTGATGA
This sequence comes from Pachyseris speciosa, assembly GCA_016490735.1. NCBI lineage: Eukaryota > Metazoa > Cnidaria > Anthozoa > Scleractinia > Pachyseridae > Pachyseris > Pachyseris speciosa. The sequence goes on along the minus strand of JAEMWC010000206.1, from coordinate 293,201 downwards.
TATTATATGGACCCACACCACGATGTTAAAAAACGAATTCCACATCACCTTGAAACAGAAAAAAAAATTTGCCACAAATATATTGGATACCAAAACTTCACAAGACACCATACAAAGCAAGATTTATTGCAGGTTCGAGTTCATGCACCACTACTAAGATCTCAAAATTAATTACCGAATGCCTTAAACTAGTCAAGAGTCACTGTACTTCGTACTGCAAAACTATTTTGGAAAGAACTGGTGTTAACTGTATGTGGATTATAAACAATTCGTTGGACGTAATTCGCACATTGCAGGAAAAACAACTTCCGCTCAATGAGATGAGTACTTGGGACTTTTCCACTCTATATACTAGCCTTCCACACGCCAAACTTAAACATCAACTTCATGATCTGCTCGAAAGAGATTTTCACACAAGAGGAAAAAGTTTCATAGCAACCAATAATTTCCACACTTTCTGGGCTAATGATAGGAAGTCTACGAAATACACTTACTTCTCGTGTAGGGAACTGTGCCTCGCTATCGACTTTCTTATCGACAACATCTACGTTCGCTTTGGAAACTCAGTTTTTCGACAAGTTATTGGAATACCAATGGGCACTAACAGCGCACCTTTGCTAGCTGATCTGTTCCTTCACACCTTTGAGTATGATTTCATGCTTAGAACATTGAAACGAGATAAAACCATAGTCGTCCAATTTAGCAACACCTTTCGATACATTGATGATTTATTCAGCGTCAACAATGAGAATTTCGGAAATTACATCAGCGCTATTTACCCGTCGGAACTGGAACTAAAGGACACTACCTTAACATCAAATGAAGTTTGTTATCTAGACACAAGAATTAGGAATGGTGGTAACAACACTCCTTTTCATCTCAGCGTCTACGATAAGAGGGATGACTTCTCATTTCGGATTGTCAATTTTCCTCACATGGACAGCAACATTCCCGCCAATCCGGCCTATGGTGTTTTCATATCTCAATTAGTGAGATATGCTAGACTTTGCACATCGAAACTGGATTTTATTGATAGACTTCACCGACTTTCATCACATCTCCTTCACCAAGGCTTCAAATCTACGCTGCTTCGTAAATCGTTAACTAAATTCTTGAAACGCCACGGTGCTATCGTTGAGAAGTATGGTGCTACACTACAGGAGATGAGATTAGCAATCCAGAGATGAGATTATATCCTTTATATTATCCTGACGCCCAAATTTGAGATCCTTGTTGCTTCCATTCATTACATTTTTATGCAAATGTGCGCGCGCAGTTTTCCTAAGGTTGTGCGCACGCTTGCTTTTTTAGTTTACGTGTGCTTAGTTCGTTGTTTGGTTTACGTGTGCATAGTTCGTTATTTAACGTACTCCTATTATTTTACGTTGTTTTCCTTGCTAATACGTGTTGTCAATAACTGTGCTCACAGTGTGGGTGGCTCCTCCTAAAATGTTCTGCAATTGGTATAGGATTTGATGGAGCCGAAACCAATTGTGGAATTGCACACATTTTAGGTATCCTACTGATGAACAGTTATTACACGCAGATATTTTTAGAAGCAACAATTGTTTGCGGTCTGTCACCTTTGAATGGCATCAGGAAAAAGGCCTCTTAGCAAGAAATCTCCAAAGCCATGTCCACCTTCGTCCTCTTCGTCCTCTAGCTCTGAGGACGAAGCACCAGCCAACCAGAAGGCAGATAAGACCGCTGGAAAAGCAACAACTTCCACTAAGGAAAAGAGCCCCGCCAAGTCGATCAAGTCATCGAGGCCAGCTGAAGAAATTCAGGTGTCACGAGAAAAGCATGCCGCTAAGAAAGCTGTCATCACTTCCAGTTCCTCTTCGTCCGAAAGCTCAGCGGATGAAGCACCCGGTGCCAAAAAGTCGGTTTGTTTATGTCATTAATGAGTCATTGGTAAGGCGTATAGTTGTTCACATCTGTAGAGAGATGTGTATGTGTTCTAAGTTAGTTAACCAGCTTTCCAGAGTCAGTCGTTGAAACTAGTTGGTGCTGTATGTTAAGCATTTAGCAGAGTCCCAGTCAGGATTCTGTGATAAATATGTCGGTGATCTTCAGAAATGTGATTGTTTTCATCGCCATTTCTACTCGCTTGTTTACTTGTTTATGTTCAGTCAGTCACGTGTTAAGGTTCCTACCAGTCTCTACAATGTAGGACACCAAGCAGTTGACAGAACGGCGGGGACGGGATATATAGACCTTGTCTGGAACTATAGAATTGACTGAGCCACAAGTACAAAATTACTAAATTGTTCTTCCATTTTTTTTCCTAGACGAATCTATAGAAGGATATGTACATTTGTTAACAGAGGTTCAAACAGCAAGAAATTCCACCACTAACTACTTCAACTGCCGCATCCAAACAGGGGAAGAAGCAATACGCACTGTATGCTATTCACCTCAAAAGCGCACGAATTTAAGCCAAGCATTCCTTAATAAATCAGCAGTGAAGATTATTGGAGTGAAACATACACCATCAAATAGGTTCCATACGCAAGAAGAAGAATTTACCATTGCAAAACATGCGAAAATTTCTCCAACTTCTTTGTCATTTTCCTTTAATGAAAGCTTTAGCAACCAGCTATGCACAATTACTCAAGCACTAGGAAAAGATCTGTACGAAACTGTAGATGTCACGGCCAAAGTCCTCAAGAAGACGGAAAATAAACAAGTCATTATTAAGGATGGTCAGAGGGCAAAATATAAAAGTGATTGTCTTATAGCTGATGAAACTAACTCAGTAAAACTGGTCTTGTGGGAAAGCATAAACGATAAAGTTCATGCTGGGAAAACATACCACTTCAAACAATTGGAACTTGGCATTTTTGATGACGTCAAGTATTTAAATACTAGTGAAGCCACTGACCCTCAAGAAATTTTTTTGATGATTTACAGAACATCAATCTGACCACACCAGAAATAAAAGACAACACCAATGAAGGCCGCTGCATTGGTGTGCAGATCAAGCATACTGCCTCTTGCATAGTATGCAACATGACCATCACTGAAGCACAACTTGAAAGTGAAACTGTAACTTGTAACAACTGCAACATTACTACTCTTTCAAGCATTTGCAATACAAAATTAGATGCTCAAATTGTCATTAAAACTATGCAGGACAAAAAGATTCTCAAATTTACTTGCTTTAATGATGCCATAAGCAGCTTCCTCAAAACAACCGACTCCCAGATGTCGTTGTCTGATATACCACTAGAAGACTTACAGAAAATCATGTTACAAGCAGGGAATAAGAAAAAAACAGATAAAACAACTCAAGTAATTTCACAGTTCCTTCCCTTACAGTGATATTTAGATTTAAAATACATGTATAGCCAATAGTGAATCACAGATTAAATGAAAACTGTAACTTGTAGCAGGTGCAACATAACTGCTCTTCCAAGCATTTGCAATACAAGAGTTATCTATTTGCTCAAATTTTCGTTCAGTCCAGGGTGGATAAGAAATTCTCAAGTTTACTTGCTTTAATGATGCTATAAGCAGCTTCCTAATAACAACAGACTGTCAGATGACATCTGATATCCCATTATAAGGCTTGAAGAAAATTATGTTACAGGCAGGGGAAAAACATACAATGTGCCAGACCAACAACTTTCAAAGTTCCTCCCCTTATTAAGTCATATTTAGATGTATGCTCTTTAACTCTCCTTTTCTTAAACTCTCATTCAAGCCCTGCAAAACAAAAAGATAGTAAAGTGTACTTACTTTAATGACACTATAAACAACCTAATCAGTTAATAATTACAAGACTTAAACAAAATTATGTTCCAGGGAAGGCATAAAAATTTTATAACCAAAGAAAACCACAGAAATGCTTTAAGAGCATTACCTTACCTTCCGTCAATATTGTAGTTGTGTTATACAATTTCTCTTCTCTTGTTAATTTTTCCAACTCCCTTACGGTAACATGAGTGCTAAGGAAATATTCAATTGTGTTAATTTAGCAAGTTACCCAAGGCAACGTTAAAATCATACCATTTCAACAGCAACATCTCTTCGTTTTTCTTTTTAATACCACATGTTATACTTCCCTTAATTACTACACCTCAAATATCCACTTACAGAAATGGCTAAACTGATTTTATTGTTTCACTTGTTACTTTAAACTGTGTATTTTATATCTTGTAAAATGTTGAGAACACTGCTTTTATGCAACTTGTAAGAACTTACACATCAATTTCTAAAAACCTGTTAATACTAAAAACGATCACTATTGCAATCAATTTTATTTGAGTTCACCATTAAAAATGTTGGTATTTACTTACGTAGTCTTGTTTTTCTTCTTTTTCTGCTTGTTAACTATAGCGTTTCTGCCCCGACGATTTCCTAATAAATTCTTTCAATGCTTTCAGTCTTCACCACCAGCATCCACACGCAGTTTGCAACTGCCTTTTGTTATCTCAAGTCGTGAGAACAAATATGTACGTTCTGGAAATATATTGCACTCAACATTGAAAATGAGTTTATTAGGTGGTATAAACTGAGGAATAAAGTTTGTGTTCAAGGTTGTTGAAGTGCACCATCTAACATGGTCGCTTGGTATGGACGACTTTTGATAGTGCTTTGGAGCTGAACGTCATCTCCCATAAACACTACAACTGGAATACCTCCCTACAGCTCATCTACATTGGCTCCTCTGTTAACTGCATGACGTGCATACTGTTCCATCAAGCCCACTGTGGTGCAGCCAAACATTGATCGCTCCCAACCAGGACTTTCAGATTTTCACACTTTTGTGAATTTTCTCCAGCACAGGACCTGAAGACACAGTCAACTACTTGCAAGATCTTCCACCAGTTGGAATTCCTAAAAAGCTGTGAACCGTACTGCCTTGAACAAGATAGGCAACACTCCCTGTCAGAGTTATTACCTGTATTGCACCATTGGCTCCAAACACTTGACGCACTAATCTCTGAAGGCACTTGATAACATACGACTTTCCAGTTCCAGCAGTGCCGGACACAACAATGTCGCAAGGGATGGTCATCTCGTGGATTTTCCAAAAAGTTGTAGTGGGTGTGCAACACCAGACTCACTATGGCTCTCTAATTTTCATTTAGGGAGAACAGAGACACCTCTGGCAATTCAAGGTCTGCATTTTGCGTTTTCTGTTCTTCGTCTTCTTTAATCCTTTCTTGAAGCCACTTGTTGGGGTCTTTGCCCTCAGTAAGAGTAATACAGGTACTGCTCCAGTTATAGTCCTCTCGACGCCCTCGTATCTCTGGTTCTGGCCTACATAGACATACACCCAGTCTGGTTGTTCTTCTGCTTCTGCAGCAGCATCATTCTCATCTTCAAATACCTGTTCTTGTGGATGCTCTGCACAACACTGTGCCTTAGCAACTTGGACCTTCACAAATGATGGGCACTCACTGAACTTGAAGTTGAAGTTTATTTATTCATAAATACATAGCAGTTAGAAAACGGAATTGCGCATTTACTTCCACAATAACGATAATAAAGTTACACAGATCTAATAATTATTAACTATCTAATTATTAAAACGACCCACTCAGCCAAAAAAGGAAACTCTAAACTGTGTTCGCTTTAAGACATGAAGAGACGAGATTGCTAGTAATGAACTCTTTAAAGCAACCAATCCAAGAATCAACACCTCCCTTTACTTCTTGGATATTAAACCAGTTTGGCCAGTGCAACAGAAGCA
>JAEMWC010000206.1:225000-282500 GCA_016490735.1 Pachyseris speciosa | reverse complement strand
TACAAGCAGATGGAATTGGAATTTGGAAATGTTGGTTTTTGTGGAGAGGGGAAAACCGGAGTACCCGGAGAAAAACCTCTCGGAGCAGAGAAGAGAACCAACAACAAACTCAACCCACATATGACGTCGAGTCCGGGAATCGAACCCGGGCCACATTGGTGGAAGGCGAGTGCTCTCACCACTACGCCATCCCTGCTCAACATCCCTGCTCTGAGTTCTGTTTTGGAGACATTGATCATGAAACCAAACAGTGTTGCTGCAGCCGAGAAACGGTCCACAATCTCTTGTATGTCTTGATGGCTGGTAGTGACCAAAGCTGAGTCGTCTGCATATAGCAATTCTCTCACACAGAGCTCTCTGGTCTTACTGGAGGCTTTCAGTCTGGACAGATTGAACAGCTTCCCATCTGATCTAGTCTTGATGAAGACTCCTTTGTTGAGGTTGGCTCCCATTGTCTCCAGTACTGCAGCAAGGTAAAGAGTGAACAGGGTAGGGGCAAGCACACATCCTTGTTTGACACCATGGTTGACGGCGAAGGCTTCACTTAAGTCTTCTGCCATGGAGACTTTTCCAAGCATTCCTTCATGAAAGAGTCTGATAATCTTCCCCACTTTCCCAGGGCAGCCGTACACTTCCAGAACTTTCCAGATAGTTTTCTGATCCACAGTGTCGAAAGCCTTAGAGAAGTCAACAAAGACTGTGTAGAGAGGCTGGCGTTGTTCAATGGCTTTCTCTTGGAGCTGGCGAAGAGTGAAGATCATATCTGTTGTTGACCTACCAGCCCTGAAACCACATTGGTTTTCAGGGAGGACTTATTCCGAAATGGTCTTGATTCGGTTCAGAATGATCTTGGCCAATATCTTCCCAGCAGTAACCAGCAGAGAAATGCTGCAGTGATTTCCACATTCGCTCCTCTGCCCTTTCTTCTTATACACAGTAACAATGTTACAAGAACTGAGTGACAAACCTGTGTGCCCTACTTGTATTGAAGGATAGCTTTTCTTCCTCCTGGTACCAAGAATATACCAAAGTTCTCAAGTCAGAAAAGAATAAACCTCAAAACCCTCCAGCCCTTAATTGCTGACAAAGCTGCTGCATCAGGGTGCTTTCACTCAATTGCTCCTGTCCTTCCAAAGTGGTGGCATTGAAGTTTTCTTAAATGTACTGAAACACATTTAATGGGAAGGCTCGTGTTACTCAAAGGAAGTAAACAGTTCTGAAAATGTCACTTTTCCAAGGGCCAATCTGAAGATTGAAATGAAAAACCGACTTCATTTTTGCAACACTGACGATTATACCCGCTCAAGGTAAAATTTGTCATTTTCCCCAAACCTTTGCTTCCACAGCCAGGTTGAAATATCAAATATCTGAACAATAATTATAAAATGTCAATGTAGCCTACTTAACCCCTTACACTTTAACTTATCGGCTCTAAAATTCAAAATGTCAGAAAGCAATTTCCTCTACGACCTGCAACTGCAAAAACCATACATAGATCTCAAGGCAATATCGAGCAGAGGATTGCTGTCAACTTTCACACGAAGAGAACAGTACCTCATATACACTATGTTGCTTTAGGGACAATGACAGCTATATGAGGGCTCGTTGGTAACCTTTCAGAAGACAAAATAACTGTCAGCCTCGAACTTAAACGTGAAATACAATTCCTGCGAGATGAAAGAAAACTTAAGTTCATTAACTAACTGTCAGCCTCGAACTTAAACGTGAAATACAATTCCTGCGAGATGAAAGAAAACTTAAGTTCATTAATTACGATAAGTAAAATTTATGAGACTAACACTGGTGGTGCATTAACCACTGTTTAAACAAAGCGCATGTTTCGTACAGCTCATAACTCAAACACAAATGTCAGTAATTGCGATACTTAAGGGCTTGCTCCATGTTAAAGAGATTACTTTAGAAAAAGTAGCTAATGCAATTTTACATGAATTTACAGAATCTTTAACCCTTTGATTCCTACAGCAGCTAAAACCGGCCGTGCAGAAACACGTCCCTTGTACCACTTGTGACGTCATCAGTTTTAACGCTTGCAGACAACTTTACCATGTAACACGTGTGGGGAGAACAGATCTTTCAAACCATACCAGAATGAGCACGATTCCGTCAAACAGGCCAGAGAAAACACAAAAAAACAAGTGACGTTGACCCAAAACTTTGAGTGAAAATCTTGTTCCACTACCCACCTCAACTTCCTTCCATCTAATCCTTTGATCCCAAAAGTTTTCCCCAAATCTTTTCCCACCAAAAGGAAGCCCAGAAAATGCCTAGCGAGAGAAAGAAAGTGAGGCAAGAAAAGCAAAAGAAAAGGGGAGGAGAGGAAGCGAAAGGTAGAAGGTGAGGGGGCGGTGAAACTTTTCCAATCTCGAAATTTTGCTTTCTGCGCATGCCCGAACTTTGAAAGCTCAAATTAAGCATCATCAGGAACAGAAGGACGCCAGGAGCTCTTCCGGGAAACAGAGTTTTAGGCAGTTTTGGTTCTTTTCAGCTAGAATCTGACCAGAAAACGGCTTGACAAGCTTTAAAATGTGTTTTTTTGGCAAAATGTTCAGGAGCCAAAGGGTTAAGACATTTGTGTCACTGCCATTATCAACTACATCATCAAGGTAACTTAAACGTAGTATTCTTTGCTCTTTACAGTATTTCAGATTATTATTTGATTTCCCCTTTCAACTAACAGTTCAGAAAGATTTAATATCATGGCTACAACACCATCTTCAACTTATCCTCAGTGTAAGTACTACCAACAACCATCTTTCTGTTGCCCACTCAATCATTAAGGTAACGAACCACTTATAAATGCATAAGAAGATAGCTCACATGAGTGTCCACAGTTACTACGCCTTGATACTCCAAAGAATTTGGACCCAGAAATATATTTTGAGTGTAGTCCCATTGTAGTTATCTGCATTCAAGAAGGCCGTCTATCTCACTACAACTATTATTAGCTGTTTTTCTGAATATCTGGCCCAAATCTCTGAACCATACAAAGAAAGGCAACTAACTTGAATTTTCAACTGCAAGAAAAAGGCTTATCTCCATTATTGGGTGCATATTTAACTTGTGTGCATCATTAATTGAAAAAAAGTGTTGTTTGCACACTTAAAATGCCATGTTTTGTAATTTCTACTTATAACACTGCAACTTCATTCTTTCACAGATAAACAAGATGGTCGCACTTTCATGATCAATGATACGTCCATCTGCTTAGCCTGATTACCGTGGCTTTATATGGAAAAACTAAACATTTTGATTTGAAGATGCAGACAGCATCTGATAAGGCTGTGCGGTTAGCCTATTTTGTTACCAGAAAAGGGTGTACACTTTCATGAATCAAAACTGAAACGTTAACCACTGCAATTAACAGCCACCCAGAAAAGTCCTTTGATGAGTAGTACACTCTTGGAAACAGTAAAATCCTGACCGCTAAATTGGACTTCACCATAAACGAGACTTTTAGTAACAGAAACCACACACTAGAGCAGGCACTTGTAAAAGTAAAAGGTTGGACAAAGTGTGATAACAAACAACCGATTCTTAAGGAAGGTAAAACGGAAGTCAAGGTTGACACCATAAATCAATCACATGTACTATTTTCACTCCCCGCTGGAACATTCCTGAAGTGCCTGAAAGATAACCCTTACAAAAATTCCACCCTCTACATTTCAGATGATGTCACTAAAGATATCCGGGATCAATGTAAGAGAAAAATATTTCAAAAAATCTAAAGCAAAAAGAAAAAGTGGAATTTGTACGCTTTCCTTCAACAATTCCTCTAAGAATTGTTTACAAAGTAAAGGATGAATATAATGAATGAGTTGCCTGTAATCGGAGACCTACGTTATGCACAATGGATTATGGGATCGCCTAGCAACAAACATCGCAAGTTGCTACAAAGAAATGTATGGCGTTAAGTTGTTTCTTCATCAAAAGCAGTGATTTTGAACAAAGAATAACGCATTTTCACCGTGATTTTATGACAAGCGAAGGTGACTAATGTCGGTGCGTATAAATTAAGTTTCCGTGTGATTAATGCGGTAAAATCTATTGATAAACACTTTGGTGTGTAAGGCAGATTATGAAATCAACTGAATCTGCATCAAGTAACGGTCTGGAAATAGTACGAACAGATATAAATTTGAGGGGATTCACTCAATAAAGTCTTTTCGTTTGCAATTACATCTGTGCTGATATTTACAACGAATATAATTGGGACTATACCCAGCAGCGATCATTGTGCTGTGTGGGTTTGTTACAACGATTGAGGGTACCAAAAAAACAAAGGTTTCTTCCTTGCATTAGTTTGTTGAGATTCTACTCGACAAAAAAGCAAAGTAGTTTAGTGTCCTTAATTACTAGAGGGTTTCACCCTCAGCTACACAGTATTGACACTTAAATAAAGTCATTAATTGATTGATTGAAGGATGCTGTGTCATGGTCCAGAGCTATAAATCGTGATAAAGTAAAAGTGACAATAAGTACTAAGGTCTACTCTAATCATTTTGTACTGACCAACGCAACTCCTGCTGTGTGTACATTGTTTCTGAAAGCCTTTATAGCGATTTCCCTTTCATGTAGGGGATCAACGGAGGTTCCTTGCATATCTCTCTGAGCGTGGCTGATGTTGAATAAATACCATTTGTCCATAAGTACGTTCTACAAACCTTTTGTATGCTAGGTGGAAATGCGTGACAAAGGGCTTTCTGTTCCTGTTTCACATATTCCTCTACTAAACTCGAAGAGAAAAATAGTGGCTAAATAACATGGGTATGTTGCTCATTAAAATGCTTGACAATCTTCACATTTCCCTGTGTTTTCTATCACTGGTTCCGTCCCTCCATAGTGAAACTGCTCAGTAGAAACAATTCTCATCACCTCGCACAACAATTTCTATCCTTTATGGGGGCAAAATTCCACCAGCAATGATAAGTTGTAACACACGTAATTAAAAAGAAATAATCTCAACACACGTAATTGCAACTGAAAAGGGCGTAAAATAACTACTAGCTAACTGACTTTAAAATTGCGAGGTGGAAGTGCATTCAAATATGGCGCGTCTTTGCTTAGTGGGCCATTGCTCGAAGCACATGACTGTATGCATTTTTTTTCAAAAAAATCACTCAGATGTTAAATGTGAATCATTAATCAGTAGACCACGAACTTTGAAAATCATAAATCAGATGCTTGACGAAGGTTAATGCATGGAGTTAAAGTACCTATGAAGTTAAAAAAAATTTCGCACAAATTAACAGGTCTTAATGTCCTTTTCAAGAATGACAGATGAAATTTTAAGTAAAGAAACTAAAATCAGATTTTTTACTGTCCAAATTGCCGCAAAAAGCGAAAAGGGTGTCTTCGGAGACTGGTCATGAGTTTCACGTTTATGACGTAGTTGGTGGTTCTAAAGAGTTGTTTACTCTTCATTTCTCTTGCGATTCAGTGAGCTCCGCAAGTTCGGTCAAGATTTTGTTGAGATTATAGTTGCTAGTCGTTCGTTGGAAAGTGGCAACCATGTCCAAAAGTAACTATATTTTGCCTTCTGTGGACTCGAATACGTCTAATTCCAGCGGAGAAGAATCAGAAAGCGAAACACCAGATGAAATGAAAGTGGTTGGACATGTCCAACAGTAGGCCGAAGAGCCACTTGCCCATACAAGCGATGAAGAAGAAGGTACGGAAGCGGATGAGGACGGTCTATCTGCAGCAGGTCTGCAAAGCAGATTCGAAGGACAGCTTAACTGCAGAATATCCTGCCACTCGCATAATTTTCCACGCAGCCGGCTACGCGGTACGCAGAAAGAATTTAAAATTCTAGTCAGACTTCTGCGTAGCTGGCTCCGTGGCTACGCGGTACGCAACATCAAAATGAATTAACAATCGGCGTGATTTGACATGAAAAGACATTCGCAAGGTCTGCAATATTCGTCATTCTTTAAGCCATTAAACCAAAACGAGCACCCAAATAAGTAAATTTACTCGAAAGCAATTAAAACATCAAAATGAATTCACAATAATTGAAAGGGTGATTCGACATAAAAACACGCGCTACATATATTCTTCATTCTTTTAAGCCAATCAACCGAATTCACAATAATTGATAGCGTGATTCGATGTGAAAGCATGCGCTACATGTATAACATTTTTTCGTTTTTTAAGCCAATGAACCGAATTCACAATTGATAGCGATTCGACATGAACACGAGCTACAAATTAAACCGAAACAAGCACGCTTGTTTACACAAACAAATTCACAAATCATAGCCCCCTATAACATTTGCTTTTAGTCGACGTAATATTTGCAAACAATGGCCACTTACTGTTCTCAACTTCAGTTACTACAAATTCACAGTTCAGTTTTCGAAATATATTTTAAAATGAACACTTCATCAATGCAAAAATACATGACGAAAACTCATCTTTGCCGTGTGAAAATGACAATATCCTAAGTCAGAACAACCAAATGACTAGCTCTCCTTTATTCTGTTTCCGAAGCAAGAACGCCTGGACTGCTCCAAACAACAAAGGCACGAAGCTAACATATTAAATATCTGTCATTTGCGGTCCTCTGCATATCAAATACCATTAACAAGCGGTAATCTTTTAATTCAATGATACCAAATTCTCACTTACTTTCCGTCCCTTTCGGTCACTTAGAGGAGACTTAAAGAGGGACCACCGTATCCCTAGTGGGAACATAGTTGGTGGGCATGGAGCCTTTAATTAGGTTTCTCTTCACTCAATGGTTTGACCATTGTCAGTCTGCACAAGGACAGGATTGCGTTCAAACAGCTTTCCTCGAAATCCACTCTTCAAACACAAACAAGTGCTCTTCTTCGGGATGAAATCTTTTCGATGAAGGCGGACAAATCGAGTCCATTTATTCTGCAAATTTTCTTCAGGGGGAAAGTAATGCATTGGAATTCCCGGTGATCCAGTCTTTTTGCCACAATTTCCAAGATTTGGTCCACCGGCAGAGAAATAGTTAATGCAACCTCTCTTTCTTCCCTTCTCTGCCATAAAGCTGATGTCTGTGGAACCACGAAGTACGTCATTTCCGGTGTAATCTGAGTGTTTGACTGAGCGCAAGATGGAGACACTCGAAATCAGTTAAATGCAAACTTTCAGGCCAGAAAAATCTTATATGTAGAAGGTTTCGGGTGTTTCAAACCGGGTTTTTGGTTTAATAACAATATGAACAAACATATAAACCAAACTCGTTTTTCATTTCATAGGCACTTTAAGATGAACAAGGAAAACAGAAGTGCACTGGATCAGGAGCTCTTTTCAGAGCTCATTCAATCCCCAATCCATCCACTCTGATTAATATCGTCTGTCCTTATGTTGACTCCTGTGATCCCAAATTTTATCTTCAAATAAATGGAGAGGAAATGGCATTAGCGAGAAGTCCACAGCCATCCCAGCACTTCCTTTGATATTTTCCAAGCAAGTATCTCGTGTCTTGGATACAAGCTGGAGGAATTCGCACACGATTGTGTTGGTCACGCCATTGCCACAAACATTCAAAATTTCTGGTGAAAGATCGATGGAATTTCCAACAGTAAAAAACAGAAAAAGAGTTTGTGGTAGTAAGTGGGTAACCATGAGCTTCATGCCAGACGAGATCATGCTGTCTTCTAGTAACATGGTAGCACAACTCACGGAGAACGTACACCTTCGTGACACTGTGGAAGAACAAGCAGCGGAACTGTACTGCTCCATGAAGAACTCGCAGGTAGAGGAAAGAATTTTGCGGATGTTGGCAAAAAACAGCAACAAAGACACTTGGAACAAATCCAGTAGGTGAACTTTATTAAAAATCTAGGTTAGACTAACAGCTTATTACAAATGGTCAAGATAAACGACTTGGTTACTAAGGATACTAAATGATACCAGCACCGAGAGTTCCTTTTCTAAACATTTGATACATCTCATTTACTGTACATCACGTTGCATTACTTACATAATTTCCCTTTTTACACTACATACCTTTTATAACCGGTGTTTTCTGTTTTTAATGGCTTGCAGGATGTAGGCTTTCTGGTAAGAGAAATTTGGGAAAACAACAAGGTGGCTAATAAGACTCTTTATTGTTATTTTGCTGTACAGAAAAATGCTTGGATGCTCTGTGGTTTGCTGAGACATACGGGTTGATGCTGGAGTCATTACAGCTAAGGGACAAGTACGGTATTGCAAGCGCAATCGAGAATGCACTTCATTTCCCTTGTCCCGGGATAATAAGTTGTTCCACACGCCGCGCTTTTATTTCAGAAAGGAAAAACTCGCCCGCTGTCGGCGCGATCGAAGAGGATTTACTTTAATTCACTTGTTCCCAGGAAAATTAAGTTGTTCTAAATGCCGCGCTCACCTTTCCTGTAACAATATGCGGAAATTAAGACTGAGGTGCAGAAAACTTTTATTCTCAACTCGCGAAAAAAGAAGAAAACACAGAACAAAAAAGAAAATTAGATGTTCTGAACCCCAGATTTTATAGTAAAAGGAAAGAAAACATACTACAAGAGATATCGAGAAAAAGGTGTGGCAATTTTTTTACTCCAAATCACGCTACCAAATAACAGTTAACGCTACCGCGAATCATTTATCTATCATTTATCTATTCTCTACAATCTACTTTTCTCCCATGATAATTAAGTTGTTCTAAATGCCGCGCTTTTATTTCAGAAAGAGAAAGCCCCAATATTGCCCGCGCAATGGTGAATACACTTCATTTTACTTTTCCAGGGAAAATAAGTTCTTCTAAATACCGCGCTTTTATTTAATTAAAAGGTAGAAAGACACGGTGCACCCACGATCCATGCAGACGGATTCATTTTGTCTAATGTAATTAAGTTGTTTTAAATGCCAAGCGTTAATATTAAAAGTAAAAAGTCTCACGCTGCACGTGCAATCCAGAAGGATTCACTTTGTCCGATGAGTTAAATTGTTTTAAAAGGCGTCCTTTTATTCCAGAAAGGAAAAACTCTTACTTTGTTGGCACGATCGAGAAGGATTCACTTCAGTTGACTTCTTCCCCGGATAATTTAGTTGTTACTAATGAGGCACCTTGCTTTTCAAGTTATTTAGGTTGCCCTCATGATATAAAAAGAGAGATTGTGAGAGTTCACCCTAATTTACTTTCTTCCTTAATAATAAAGTTGCTGCTGCTGCACGTCTCTCTATTTGCCAATGCAAAAAAACTTGCTATGTGCTGTTGCCTGATCAAGAAAAATAATATTGCAACTGCTTTCTTCAATTTAATTTATTTTAAAAAGAAAAAAGTATCATAAAGAGTCTAAACTACCACTAATAACAACTTCTGTTCACAAACATGCATATGATTTAAATTTTATAGTAAAACAAAAAAACGTGTTCGTTTACAACTGAGTCTTAGTTCAACGGACTTCTGGGGCAACAAAGTCTTCGGTTCCTGGACGACAAAACTCACAGATTTCTTTGAACAGGTATTCGGCCCTTTCATGGCTAATGCCTTTAGGTGTAATAACAGGGGGCAAACGGCCTGCTTGCGGCATGTTCCTGTCAGTTTTAAGAATGTTAATAGCCGTTTCCTCAGATGAAAAATACTGTTTACAAAACCCTATTCCTGGAAAGGCTTTATCAAATCGGAAGTGATGATAAGTCTTCAGATGTGGAATCTTCTTGAAAAATGTATCGAGGTAACTTATCCAATCGTACATGCCGTGTTCACTATCGTGGAATCCTCGACTGCCCTTGCAATATCAAATAGTGATGAAATAAACGTTTTCCTCATTCTTTGTTTCACAAGTCCGAAGGACCAATCTGGTGCAAATTTCGTATGTCCCGCAATCAAAAAGTTATATTGGATTGTGTGGTGTCGCCCCGTCAGCACTCTCCAAAGGTAATACCACATGAAGGCATTCTTTTTATTTTGCGCCCCACAGTTATCAGCGTGAATTTGCGCAAATGTTTCACCTAGTCCATGCCGTTCAAAAAAGTAGTGCATGTACAATATTGTGCTGTTTGCGCCTTTTCCCGTAAGTACACCTTCATCGATTAAAAAGTTAACTTGCCTTGGTATGGCCTCACAACACATTCCAAACAAACCACATTTACGTGGGGTCTTGAAATACACTGGCCCGGGCTGCTAAGGGTCGGCAGGGTAGTGAAGCTGTTGTGCGTAATCATACGAGTAGTGGACTGTTCCTTCAAGACTACAGGGTGCTCGTTTCTCGGAAAAATCAACGTTCCTTAAGTGTTCGGTGAAGGTATCTTTCGTTGCTTTGCAGCAGTTTTTGTAGAAATCCCTCTCCCTTGCAGCAAGCCTCAAATGGTTTTCTTGCTGCCTTACAACTTCTGCCTTTTGATTGTCCGATAGAATTAGCTGATTTTAGAATTTGGTTGTTGTTCTTCTGGCATGTCCCGCAGAGATCGGCCGCTGGTCGCATTATAACAATGAAGGGGCAAAGTTGGGTCCACAAATAACAGAACTTTGAGTATCCAACAGATTCGTGTCCGTCAGCAGCGCACGCACCTTGGTAGCTATTCCAAAGAAGAGATTTCTCATGGAGCTAGGAAGCAGTTTACATCAATTCTTTTGAAGCCAGGAACACGTCCTGGAAGTAAAAGGGCTTGGTCTTCGGCAACATTCATGATGAACTTTACTAACCATTCAATAGTGGCAGCACTGAAGGCGGAGCTTGGTAGACGTTTCTTGTTGCCGTGAATACGAAGCGATAGTCCGTTAACCCGATATTGTTTAACGAGGCTGTAGAATCTGGTCTTGTGGAGATGATGCATGAAAAGAAAGGTTTTCAGGCAGATTCGGTGGATGTGGAAATAGAACGGCATCCTGGTTCGCTGCCTCGTTTTTTTCTACTCTCGCTGAGTAGCTGACCTCGTCACAGTTCATGGTACTTTGGATCATTCCTGAAATTACCAGATCTAGTTCAGTCGAGGAAAGTTCCCCACAGTTGTTTCGGCAATCGATGATGTCCTGTATTTGTATAGTGGAGCTGCATGGACTTCCTTTATATCCATCTGCACATCCACATGTTTTGGTCACAAATGCCTGCATTCTCGATCGCTCAGATGTATCACACTCCGAAAAGTCAACATCAGAGTCAACTTCCTGATCAGTTTCATCCCCGCTGAAGTCAGAACCGTAGTTGTCCTCTTGATCATCTTGCTCGTCTACTGGTCTGGCACTAAAATAATCTTCTGCCAGGGATTCTAAATCTCTTTCGCCGGTAAGAAAGTATGAGAAATCATTACTTTGTGATTGCATTTTGAAACTTGATAATAGACGAGTACGAAGCATTGTGTGTTCCTTCGCGTGTGTAAACGTTTTTGTGTTGTAAACCACGTAACTATGGAAACCAAAAGCGAAGGAATGGCACGCACAGGGTCCTGGGGCTTGTTTCTCGAAGCTCCCGGTAATTACCGGGCCCGTAAGCTGTTTTGTTGGGAGTTTCAAAAGTTTTGAAAATTCTACAGTGAAGTTATCAGCTAAAGAAACAAAATAGACTTCATTGGAGGTCAGATCCGACCCTACTTTTCTTGAAACTTTGATCTAAAAATACGATTTCGGGCCCGTTAAGAGTGACAAATGGCGACCATGTCGATCAGGAGACATGGAGGAAATCTGTTCCTAAAGGATGCACAAAGATACGGTACCGCTTATTCACTGCGTGAGGTGATAGGGATGTATATTTTAAAAGGTAAGTTTTAAAAAAAATAATTCATGTGTTCACACTGGGATCCATTGGTCACTGGACCTTGTGAAACACGTCGTGCTCACTGAATTGCTTGAGAAAATCCTGAGGGAAAGAGCCATGATTTGCCATGAATGTTTCCTTTTTCTTATTAAAACTTTCGAATAGGACAGTAGGTTTTCTTTATTTTCGTTTATATTCTGTACATAATATACTTTACAAACACCATTCTCACAAATAAGAAGCTGACAAATACAAGTCACGAAGGATACGTAAGCTGGGTTGTACAAGATGAGCTAGCATGTTAAGAATTCTACCGTGTCAAGGAAACAAAAGTTTGCGTGTTAAAAAACAAAAACACGCTAACACGCTATCCAGTATCAATTGTCTTTATATGCATACCCGCATGGTAAGCATGTCATGCCATTAGCGTGCGTTCACCTTATTCCCTGAAATCCCGTGGAGGGTCACATATTCGCTTTTGAATGAATTATCGAGGCAGGGAGATATCGTGAGAGTTAAAACAATCTGCTCCTTTCGAAAGCTTAACAGGTTTCTGTCTTGTCCATATAGTTGGATAAATATCAGGCAAAAGGACGATTTCACCAAAACAAGGACAGCCAAACTGCAGTATTTCGAGGAAATTTGTTACACAAAGCTTTCAAACGAACGCAACCAAAATTTGACATATGCAAATTCCCCTTTTTACTTCCAATGTGAAACGCAACATTTGCCGTCGTTTTCTTAAATAACCATTGATGCCATGCTTTTGGATATTAAAATAAACAAGTTTCATTCAAAACTTTTACCCAAAAAATGGCGCATTTAGTTAAAACGAAGAGTATTTCTCAAAGCAAACTTGTGTTTACATTGTGGCTAGACGCGATGGCGCCACAAAAAATAATTTGATCAGATTGCGTTGTTCTCGTTAGAATATTATTTCCAACGCTGAAATGGCTTTGCGAATACAGCTTTATTTGTGTAAAAAGTTTCCGTCATCAATTTCTGTGTACACTTGGAAAATATCTTGGGTTGAACGGCTCATATTTTTTTCAAAGCAGGAGTTCAAAGCAGGAGTTTGTCAAGTTCACCAGCACTACATTTCGACCATTTGGGCACAAATGACTGCATTTAAGTCGAACATGTGAACGTGTGAACACTGTTTCCACAGAAAATGCTACGTGCACTTCAACTGCGTTCTAAGGGCACTTGGACTCAAGTCCACTTAAAAAGTGCACTTGAGAGTCTAGTGTAAACGCACCTAATGAATTCATATTGTCTTATGTGATTATAAGAGTGTTTTCTTTACGCTAAAATCCTTTAGATTGACCTTGGTTGGATTTGGATTAACCAGAAGAACAATTGAATTTTTAGCATGTCCTCTTTATGCATAAATACATGTACCACCTGTCATTTAAATAAACCTAATTTTGTTTCATTATAAATTTCATTCTCTCTAATAGTTGTACGATGGGATTGATTTGCTGGGGCTTAAGGCTCCACCCAAGGAACCAACCCGGTATCCAACATGCATTGCTGGAGTTTTGTTTTCCTGCGAGGAGCTGCTATATGGCATGATTCTGCCCCTCAGTGACAAGGGAAAAAAGTCGCCTTCAACCCTGAAAAATTTGCACTGTTGAAAAGTAAGTGCATATATATTCACAGTCATGTTTATTTTAACTTGTTACATTGACACATTTAATGGCTCAGTTATGGTCAAGTGAAAATGGAAAGTGCCTCCTTAGCCCAAGTATCTGTAGTGAGGCTTTGTATTTTGTTATCAGTTGTTGTCTTATAAAAGAATAATTTGTTCACTTTTTTCAGTGTTTGTTTTTTTTTTGCAGGGTGTATTGCGAGGGAGTACTCGCAAAAAGTCCTCGACAGGCACTGGCTGATATTAGATGGTCAGTGAACCAAAAGGGGAATGACTTAAGGAAAAAATCCAAAGCTCAGCTGAGCACAAACACCGAAACAGCAGCAGATGACGATGTTCTGTGAAGCTAAAAAAAGAAAATTGATGAAGTTTTCAACAACACCTTTGTTTTATTTTTGAGTGTGACTAAATATACGAAATCATTGCATAAACTGCTAAGGGTAAATTTTGTGGACTTTCAGTTACACAGCTTGCTGTGAAGCAAATTCACTGTACAATTTTTGGAGGTTTTGACAGCATCAAAAATGGCAGATTTCACTGTGTGCATAGTGTATTATGGATGAAACTTAGTATCTATAAAAAGTCAAGATTAGGCTAAACGAAATAGGCACAATGCATTTCGACCAGATGCAAAGATTAACTTCAGTGAAAAAATGTTTTTGGGTTAAGAATACTTTAACCCATTGGCACCCGTGCCGGCCAAAACCGGCAGCGCAGAACCATGTCCCTTGTACCGCTTGTGATGTCATCAGTTTTACTGCTCATGGACAACTTTTACATGTAGCATGTGTAGGGGAAAGGATCTTTCGAACCATACCCAAATGAGCACGATTCTGTCCAGCAGGCAGGAGAAAACACGAAAAAACCAAGTGACGTTAACCCGAAAATTTGAATGAAAATCTTGTTCCACTACCCACCTGCACTTCCTTCCACCTAATCCTATGATCCTAAAAGTTTTCCACAGATCTTTTCCCACCGAAAGAAAGCCCAGGAAATACCCAGCAAGAGGAAAAGAAAGCGAGGCAAGAAAAGTGAAAGAAAAGGGGAGGAGAGAAAGCGAAAGGTAGAAGGAGAGGAGGTGGTGACACTTTTCAAACTAAATGGAAATTTTGCTTTCTGCGCATGCCCGAACTTGGAAACCTAGTATCATGCATCAGGAACAGAAGGGCGCGATGAACTCCACCAGCAAACAGAGATTTGGGCAGTTTTGGTTCTTTTTGGCTAGGATCTGGCAAGAAAACGGCTTGACGGGCTTCAAAAGGCGTTTTTCGGCAAAATGCTCGGGACTCAATGGGTTAACAACAGAGAAATAAAACAGAAACAATAGACAGGGTTGAAGGGAAGGTAATCTGTGGCAATTACTTTCACAGCACAATCAGTGAAAGTTCAAACATTTCTAGAGCAGTGAACTAAATTCCTGGAAGTTGAAATCCAAGTTTTGTGCTATGGAGCATTTATTGACCAAAACCATGTCCATGTTTTGTTCCAGTTTCAGCTGTCTTGATTATCAGTATATGTTATACAAATGCCAAAGAATGTCTTGCCTCCAACCGTAAGTAAAATTTATTTCTTTACACAAGATTAATAAATGGTTGAAGCAAGAGTCAATAATATTTACAGTGATTAAAAAAAATATATTATAAGGCATTTGCCAGATATCAGGCATTCAATGAAACAAAAGGCCTAATAATTTCAAAGGAACGATAGTCTGTGACATTCTTTTACAGCAAAATCAGTAATAAAGTCGTAAACAATTCAAGATCAGTTAATACTACACGTAAATTCCAGTTTAAATCGATGCATCAATTCTTTGTTCATTTTTCCATGTTCTACCAGTGTGTTATAGATAGAATCTTCACAGAATGCCTTATCCTAACCGCCACACAAGAAGTAAAATTAATTATGTCATACAACACTGAGAAATAAATGAAAGTCTGACATGTATATAATTTAAGGGTTCAACCAATGGTGTCATAACATTCATACCTCAAATTGTCCCAGACCTCTCGCAGATTCCAGATAAATATGTAAACTCTTATAGATTGCAACCACTTTCCAGATGCTTTTACCCTTGAGAGTTCACTGGTGGCTGCCATTGAAGATAATGGCTACCAGTGAAATTGTAAGGCTAAAAGCACCAAACTTGAAGTCCATTCTCTGGAAAATGGTTGTGTGAGAGGTTGGGGACAATTTTAGCTATTAATGTTGTGACACCATTGGTTCCCTTTAACAAATATATCCTGCAAAATCGCACAGAATGTTGCCTGATACTCAGCCAATAACGCCATAAGCCAAGTTGCCGGAAATCAGGGGATATTCCACAAGATTGAGAACACATCAATGACAAAGCCACAATACACAAAATTACGTCTATCACAAGATATTTGTTGAGTTTTGAGCATACTATGTCCATATTTGGACATGTCACAATGTGTTAAATAATAATATATATCAGGTAGGAAAAACGTTACAGTTACTGCTACAAGCATTTCATTTAAGGACTCTTAATGAGTAGCTTAATATTTGAATTATTTGGTTTGGGGTTAACGTCACGTACCCATGGCACATGTTGTTTTGGCTGCATGGTATCCAGGACACGTTTGAAGAAAAACTATTTCTTGCCTTTTTAAACCGTCATACTGTTTTTAGAGACATTTAAGGTGCTGTTCTTCAGACAATGTTTTTTTTTAGCATACATTGGTAAATTAAGTCTGAAACAAATAAGTTACAGTTGCAGAGTAGAAGCATTACATTTAGAACAACCTTTAAAATTTAAGGAGGCTCGTATCAGTTTTTTTGGCTTTGGGGTGTACCTGTTGGTGGCTGTGACTGTAAGATATTTAAGTATGAAAACAGGTACACCCAAAGGCCAAAAAGACTGATGCGAACCTCCTTAAGGTGCTGTCTTACAGCCAATAATTTTAAGCAAGGAAGAATTATTATGAGAATAAGTTATGTCTAAACGATCTTTAATGACTATAATTTAAAGGGATTACCATTAGAAACTTTTAACTATGAGATAAAATTGTATTGTTTGACACGTTCAATTTAGATCTTGTTACGTTTGGAAACCTAAGCTTTTAATTAGAATTGCATGCTGTTCTTCAGCCAATTTTTTTTAGCAGAGAAGAGTTACTTGGAAACTAAAACATGTTTAAACGATATATGTCTTACATACAATGATAATCATTAGAAACATTTACAAATTATTACATTGTGTACTTGTCAAGACCTTTCTGTATAATTCCTCCAGGATCTGTAAAGAATCCTTGAGGATCTGTACAACATCATGCAAGCTCCTCCAAGCGGGGCTCGAGGATCTTTACAGGGACCTCAAGGACCTTTGCAAAATTGCAAGGACTTCAAAGATCTTTGCAGGGACCTTAAGGGTGTTTACAAGAGCTTCAAAGATTTTTGCAGGGATATTGAAGATCCCTGCATGGACCTTGAGGATCTCTGCAGGGACCTTAAGGATCCCTGCAGGGACCTTGAGGATCTTTTGAAGATTATGCAAGATCCTTTAGGATCTTTCTCATAAGATCCACAAGAAATCCTTGCACAGATCTTCAAAGATCCTTCAAGATCCTGTAAGGTTTTTCACCAGGGATAGGATGAATGGCAGCGCCCAGAAACCCCTATTCTCCGAAAGGGTGAAAGAATTTTAAGAATTTTAGACTTTGTTGATAACATTGTTCCCAGAGAAGACGAAAGAATAATTTTCGACAGTGGAAACACCGAACTCATTGTAACCTGTGGCCCTAAGAAGCATAAATTAGAAAAAGTCATCTTGCAGCAATGGGTGGTTACTACAAGTAACACAAGAAACTTTCATAACTTACTAGCCAGTAGGAAGTTCCTATCACATGAAGATATCCAGCATTAACTTGCATATACTCTTAAAATTTAAAAACAAACCTTTGCACAAAAATCAAATACAACTGTGATCAGCACATCACAGAATGTTGAAGAAAAATATTGTTTGCAAAGGGAGTGTATTCTGCCGTTAGAATCAGCAAATAGAGGTGAAGATGTCACAACTGTTTTGCTCTTACATTACTCTTATTTATGCAAATTTGAAATCACCTCTTTGTAAGTTGTGACCTTTGACTTCTCGGAGTTCATCATATGTCTTTGTGAAACGTAAAGGTAAGCATGAAATTACAGTTATGACAATATTATTCAGTATTAGTTGACATCCCGTTTATGGTATGAGTGGGTATCCTAAAGCTTGTTAACAAACGTAAAGTATTTGGATACCGGTGTTCCTGTCATAGATAAAAATATATACATATAACGCCTTGTGCCGCATTGATTTTTCCCAACCATTTAGCCATGTCATTCGCTGGCCATTCGCCATGAGCTGTGCCCGTTTGGGCAAGCAGTTGACAATTTGTCATTAGTCATTCTGACATTTCTCCTACCCATTCAAGATTTTGCATGAGTTGTTTGGCCGTTCCAGCAACCCATGCGCGATTTTTATTTCCCTGTCCATTCGTTCAGGCAAACCGTTAATTTTCCATGACACGTTCAATGTAGCCGTTCAGCTTTATCAATTCCAAACGGCTTTGTGGCCCGTTTCAAAGGCGTAAGTTTCACCTGTTTAATGGAAAGCTGCAACTTTTTGCGTAAGAGGAAAGAACTAAAAAATTTGGAGTTACGGGTACTTTCATATAGAAAAAGAAAACAAATCAAACACAAGAACAAACTTTTAATTACCATCAGCTACAGTGTTAGTTATCTTTAAAAAGACCGCCAGGGTCCAAAATCAGCACTTTCGTATCTCTTTCCATCTGCCTTGTCTAAAAATGTTAAAAGGAAATTTGTCTTTGTATTTTGTAGAAGCTCAAATGGCTTCATCAGCAAAAAGCTACTCCTCAGATAAAGTTTTAGGAGGACAAAAATGACACACCAAGTCCTTAATCTCTGCCATAATGTGTCAGCTACAACGAATGACTACTAACATGAAGCAAACAGCTCCCCGAGAATGTGCATGCAAAAGAATGTATTCACTGTTGCTCCTTAAAACAAACAGTGCTAATTACACTGAGAATATCTTTCCTATATTGCATTGTATTTTTATGCGTGTCCAAGAAACCATATCAAAAACTTGAACTTCGTGTTTCATCAAGGATTCCAAACACCTCAAAACAATACAAGTTCTCCGCCATCTGTTTTTAGGCGTTTGGGACACCTGATGAACCAAGAGTTTTTGATATATTGTATCTCCATCTCCCTGTAAACCAAATCCTTCGACACCAGAAAAATCAGACTTGGAGGAAAAAAAACATTACTAGCCTATACACCTAACAGTAAAACTCTGCGAACCAATCATCAGCAATAGCTTGTACAATTTTGACACCACCTAAACAAATGAGACCCTGCGAGCAAGAAACTATGGAACCAGCTGCAACACCCCACACACACATCAACAACACCCTTGAAAACGTCGATCCTGGCGGCAGCCATAATACATTAGGGATGACGATGTACCAGCATTGATTTCCCTGGACAGTGAACTTCAAATGCTCTTGATACTTAAGTAGATAAGATTTGTTCCCACTTTGGCACCAAATGTTATGTGTAACGAATGACGGAGCTAGGTTGAATTTAGGTACTCAAAGTAGAAGAATGGCAGAAGTTGGAGAAAGTCCAAACGAGGCCAGGCACTAACATTAGAAAATGGACCATAGATGAATACCAAGGAAGCAAAAGTAAAGGATATCAAGAGGTAAGGCCTCTGCCACTCGAACAAAACCACCACAACATTCTAAGAGAAGACAAACCCAGCATTGCCGCCAAAGCCATGTGCACCAGTCGGAAGCCAAAAACAGCACCATTCATGACTGACAAAGAGGAAATGAATTTGAATTTGTATCGGGCATTTTCTGATGGGATAATCAAATGTGCTTTTACATGTGCAGTAACATATGATGTGATACATGATATATGAAAGGCCATGCCACACCACCGGGAACCTACTGTCTCCTACTCTTTGCGAACAGTGTGTAGGTTCTTGAACATCCCACAAATCATTAGCAATGAGTGCTGTGAGACGGGGCCTACTGTTATCGTCATTACCCAAGAAGACTAGGAAGTCTAACCATTTCCAGATGTCATTACAACGGCAGCGCTTTCTCCTCAATTATCTTAAAGACCTGAGTGTTGGTCTGGCCAGGGTTTGTTTAAGTACTCGCACATTGTTCGAAAAGAGTATGGGATGTAGTCCTGTGTGGTGGTCTTTCTCTGCCAGCATGTGGTCGGCCTGGCTAGATTTGCTTTTAGGACTTCTGAGACCACAATAAATATACAGCCAGAAGGCAGGCTATTTGCCAGGTGCTGGAACTTCCCTTCAAAACTTCAAACCAACTCGTGACCTCCCACACGGTAGTCTGGTACTCTACCAAATGAGCTAACCAATCTGAAAATTCTTAGATTAGCTTGTGTTCCAATGGGAAAACTACAACAACATTATTAATTGCTAAGGAAAAATTATAACACCAATGGAAGAGTAAGCACAATGGCAGAGCCATCCACTAAGATTTGCCATTTCTGGCTCATTTCTTCTTCAACCAAAAGAAGAAAAGAAAAAGAAATAGATCATCCTCTAATCTAAGGATTATCCAAGTGTAAAAAAGCCTCTGACAATATGTCTAGATGTCACCAAGAACTGTGCATCGTATGTTCTGAGGACTTTCATCAAATAAGGCGTTATATACACGAGTTAAGAGCGAATGTTACCAACGGTCAAACATTTGGTGGCAACAGCTGAAAAATCAATTTCAGTTAAGTAGGCCTCAATGGGAAACAAATCACTGCACACTTTGTTTGGCTGAATATCGATTTCTTGTCGAGAAAATCAATAATAACCGAATTTCGTCAAAATGCTGCTTTTGGTGCTCAAAGTTTAAGACAAATCTTGGAGCGTCGCGTCACCAAATGAAACAACCTAGACAAATAAAAACTACTAAATCTTGAAAAACAATATCAAAACATAATTTGACAATAATTTGAGCTATTCTTGTCCATTTTGTTAAAAAATCTAATTAAATTTTTCCCAACTATTTTTAACTCAATTAAAGATAGGTCAAAAGTAGCCCCTTATTTAACTATGTGCTACACAATATAATTGACTGAGAATGAGCCTTTTGGAAGGACAAGTGTACTTCTTTTCATTCTCGAAAGGATTTTTTGGGGGAAATGATTGAGAGCGATTTAACCAAATTTAAAAGTTGGATAAAATGTGCTTATTTGCCGGTGCCGTTAATTAGTCGCAAATGTACACACACACACAGCAAACTCAATATTTTTGCATTTTAAGTCCAATCTACAGCTTATTTAACATAATATCCTCTTACCTCCATGTTGTTGTATCAAAGAAGATGGCTCCAGTCATAAAAAAAGCAGTATAACTTGGCAGGATATACCGCAACGCCTCCAGATCATGAGCTGTTTACAAAAGCGTGTTTCGGGGTTTTAGATTTGAGATTTTTCTGTTCCCACTTCATTGAAAAGGCGGCAGCAATTACTTCACATAAGAGATCTTTGCTTAAATATTAGTCTTTAACCGAAAAGCAAACCAAATGGAAGCAGAATGTCGCTAGTTCAGGGACATGTTCTCGTATGGCGGGAATAACACTAATTAAATTCGACTACTCAAATTGACAACTCCACATAAATGGAACACTGGACTGTGAACACATGGGCTTCGGGAACTTAGGTCAAGTTTTAAATATACAAAACAAGAGTAAACAATCATCTAACCCCGATCCTTATTAATTAATATATCAATGTATTTAGTAAATTATTTTTTTAGGTGGCTAAAGCTCACAGTTAGGATAAAAAGAGCGATGTCTTTTACTCTTGATAACTTGTTTTCAAACTGGGTAGGTACATTTCACTGACCCCCAGTCCACGGACTATCACGATGGACTACCAAAATCGACTACCTAAACTGCTAAATGGACTACCTAAACGGACTACCCTCAATAACCTACCTTAAAAAAATCAATTAAGTTTGGTTGTTTTCATCAACTGATCGCGATCTCCGCCATCTCATTATCTTTTAAATGCTGCTGGTCAGCTGCAGGCACATTCACTCATCGTGCATGATGGCTGGCAAGCTGCAGCCAGAGTAAAAATTTGATTTATGATCTTCTCGGAGAATTCCTTGTCTGGCTGCCATGATGCTCAAGATGGTAAGTGACAGAAGAAGATACAATTCAAAAACAGATCACATGACCAGGCCTAGGGGAGTACTCCCAGAAAAATTGGGTGGGGGTGTGCAGCCTGCTTCCCAAAAAGCTTTAACTTATTTAAAGTGCACCTAACCTCAAGAATAGTTATTTTTCCGCTAATATGATACATATTCCAAAAACATGTAGCGTTTATTTCCAGCTTTGGAGTTTTTGATGGGGCTTACGATAAACTATGCATCGTTTTGGTACACAACAAAGTCAGCTGGGGCGTGGGTCTATTCCCTGGTTGACGTCACAAACTGTTATGCATGCATGTTTACAAAGACGTACCGCGATGAAAATCAGTTTGTGACGTTAACTGGGGAAAAGGCCCACGCTCCTTACTAGCTTGATCGTGTCACAGGTGACGGCTAGATTTCGTAACTTTTACAGCCTATAAAAAGTAGAAATTTGGTTAAAAAATTAAAGACGCAATGCATTTCGAATGGGTGCAAAGATTAATTTTAACAAGAAAATAATTCGGTGTTAGGGGCACTTTAAGACCCAAATCTGCGATTTTCCGTACCCTATTTAAAACTAACGATTATAAATTCAAAGTTTTACTCACCATCCAGCGTGTCAGTCATCACACGCGACAAATTAATACACCCACAGAACAGCTGACCAGCAGCATTTAAAAAAGACAAGATGGCAGAGATTGCTCTCAATCGAGTCAAAACAACCAAGCTTTAGTAATTTTTTTTCCAGGTATTTAATTGAGGGTAGTCCATTTCGGTAGTCCATCATGGTAGTCCATGGACTGGGGGTCAGTGAAATGTACCTACCCTTTCAAACTTCCTGTTCTTTTACTTTTCTTTGTTCGTATATTATTTTAAAATGAATTACAGTTAAATAAATTAGGGTGGTTTTACAGTAACCACTGACACCAAACTGAGCGTCTATAAAAACACTGTTTTCATGCTTTGTGGAAGGAGGCACCGCTTGGGATGACCGTTGTCTTGAATAAAGGTAAGGATTTTTCCAAAATCAGAAAACGAGCTGAAAGAGATGGTGCTTATCTTTTTCAATTCTGTTTCCCGTTATGGTTTTTCCTTGACGAGAGCTTGGAGGCTGCGGTGGTAAGAAAATTTCCCACGTTTCGTTTACACATTTTTTTTATTCAGTTGATTAATTGATTTATAAGTGTTTTTTCAAGAAACTGATATATTAAATTCTTTTTTTCCTCTTTACTTTCATATTAAGTTCCATTGATTGTTTGTTTGATTGATTGATTGATTGATTGATCGACTGATGTTCCGGAATTCTCAGGAATGGTCTCTCGTAGTGTTACTCCCTTTATCGACGCCCGTCAATTGTCAACAGAAATTCGCTTGAAACTGGCATTTCAATTTAATAATAGAGACAATAATAGAGAGAGAATAATAGAGAGCGAATAAACATGTAAACACTATCAACTGCGTTTTGATATGGATGTCTGCTGCTCATTCAAAGCTATAGTTGGAGGAAACTGTGGTTTCGACAGACGATCCAGAAAACATGAAACAGTAATTATACCTCTGCTAGCGGATTGATAACCATTCAACCAGTTTCGGTTTTTCCGGGCCAAAAGACGAAGTTGACCTCATCCTCAGCCGAGCAGCCATTTTCTCTCCTCCTGTCAACATGCATTT
Source organism: Pachyseris speciosa (assembly GCA_016490735.1). Classification (NCBI taxonomy): domain Eukaryota; kingdom Metazoa; phylum Cnidaria; class Anthozoa; order Scleractinia; family Pachyseridae; genus Pachyseris; species Pachyseris speciosa. The sequence goes on along the minus strand of JAEMWC010000206.1, from coordinate 259,276 downwards.
TATGACAATATGTTCCTCGCATCGTGCAAAGCTTTGTTTGGGGTGGACGAGAGATGCTAGTACAAGGTGCAGAGTTCCATCTGAAATATCAAATCATGAGAAAAGTGACAGAACCTGGCCAAAGAGATAGAGGAATAGGTAAACGTGATTCTCAAATCATAGGAATAGGTAAACGTGATTCTCAAATCATATTAAAGAGAACAGGAGTGTTTCTTCAAGTTGGCTCAGGTGAATTGATTTTTTTGCATGCTTATCTATTCAAGTCACATGAAATTTATTTTTGTTTCCTACAAATTGCATAATTAACTTCTGGCAGCTCTTCATTTCCTTCAGATATTTGCGCAACATGTCAAAAAACCCTACGGGCCCTCGTTACCAACAAGGGAAGCAACTACTGTAACTTCACCATCTGTCACCATCATATCCAGGCCGTTAATGTTGCTGACCAGATGGAAATGCTTACTCTGGTAAGCTTTGACCACAGTTCTTAACTTGCAGTGTGTGTGCCAATGACATACACGCCGGGTTCAGAAAGACTATTATCAGAAATTTGGTTCAGGATCTAGCCCCCTTTTGTATATGTCTATACCAGGAGGCTGGTTACAGGACCTTGATGCAAAACAATATAATGAGGACTGCAAATAGCGGGATTTTTTTTCTCGCTTATAACAGCGAAAAAAGCATACAGCACTGTTGGTGAAGACGTTGAAAGAAATGAGGCAAACACAGAGAAAGACATCCAAAAGCTGACTGAGGAAGTAATGAAGACTTTTGCTCTACAGCATCCAATCATATTTGACAAATACAACATTTGTGAAATTGTGTGCCAGTCCAGGCTATCAACGTTTTTCGTAGGGATGCTCCGGGAGATTTGTACCGCGCATGAGCCAGACATCTTCAATAACCACCAAGTGAAGCAGTCCTGTCTGGATATTTTTCAAGAATTAGTTGACAAGTGAGGTTGTAAAAGCATGAACTAAATGTCTAATGCAAACCAGGCTTGAATTCCTGACCTAGGAAAAGACCCATTCCTGCTTCCTATATTTAAAACTCGATCTAAGTTCCCGGAGCTACGTGTTTCACAGTCCAATCTTCTATTTTTGTGCAGATGTCATGGATTTCAGTAGATTAATTAGCGTTATTCCGCCAAACGAAAATGTGTCCCTGAACTAGCGACATTCCGCTTCCATTTGGTTCGCTGTTCGATATTTAAGCAAAGATCTTATGTGAAGTAATTACAGCCTCCTTTTCAACGAAATGGGAACAGAAAAACCTCAGATCAAAAACCATGAAATACGCTTTCTAAACAGCTCATGATCAGGAGGTGTTGCGCTATATCCTGCCAAGTTATACTGCTTTTGCGTGAACGATGTAACAATTTTATGACTGCAGCCATCTTCTTTGATACAACAACATGAAGGTAAGAGGACATTTCCGACTAATTAACGGCACCGTCGGATCAGCGCATTTTATCCAACTTCTAGATTTGATTAAATCGCTCTCAATCATTTCCCCAAAAAATCCTTTCGAGAACGAAAAGAACTACACTTGTCCTTCCAAAAGGCTCATTCTCAGTCAATTATATTGTGTAGCACATAGTTAAATAAGGGGCTACTTTTAACGTATTTTTAACCGAGTTAATAGTAGATAAGATAAATTTAATTAGATTTTGTAAATAAATGGACAAGAATTGCTCACATTGCTGTCAACATATGTTTCGATGTTGTTTTTCACGATTTGATAGTTTTTAATCGTCCGGGTTGTTATATTTGCTTGAGCGAAGGTTCGAGATTCGTCTGAAATTGTGAGCACCAAAAGCAGCATTTTGACGTAATTCAGTTATTATCGATTTTCTCGACAATAAATCGATATTCAGCCAAACAAGGTATGTAGTGATTTATTTCACTCTAACGCCTACCTAACTTGAGAATATGAGCCGAATTGATTTTTTGGCTGTTGCCACCATATTTTGAAAATGTTTGATTTTTGGCCACATTTGCTCTTAAACTCTCGACTGTATGCCAGTTGGCAACACTCAAGAGCAGAAACTCACAAGCTCTTCAAAACACTACACAAGATGAATCTTTTAGTAATAACCAGGTGAGTCACACAGCGCCCAAACGTATCGTCACTATTCCTTCTGATATGGAGCTCAGAGAACAGAAGCATCTGTTCTCTTCAGTGTTCTGTTAGTTAGAACACTGATGAATTCCAAGTAAAAGCCAATTGCAAAAATTGCTATCGCCGCCTCGCTGACAGCGAAGATTTCAATTTAATTAAGTACAATGTAACGCTTTGAAACTGGACTCCCCCTGAGGGTAAATTTTCGGCGGTTGATCATTACATCGCTCCCTGCCGTCATCAGATCAACAAAGTTAGCTTCAGACAGAGAACAATCTACGCAAACATCTCCCTTGCTGAGAAACAGGCATGACATAGTTATCAAGTCTGCTGACAAAGTAGGCACTGAAGTCATCTGGAAACAGCCCCTGTACCTAGAGGAAACACAGTATTAGTTATCTAATGCCAGAATCTACCAGCGCCTCAGCCATGACTGCACCAAGGAAAACCAGCAAATTATCAAATCTGTCATGCATGAGTTGATTAGCACTTGCGAAGTAACATATTAACCTTTTATTCCAGGTGGCAAAATGACACCTTTTTAAGAAAATTGGATTTGTGTAACTTTTCTTATTTATTAGTGTTTCAAAAATGGTAAAATGAAGGGCAGAGATACAACAGTCATACAGAGAAAGACAGAAGTGACTCCAGGGAGAAGCATTCCTCGCAAAATTGAGGAGAAGAGTAAAGAAATATTATAAGACTGAGGATCTCAGTTTGTCCAAGCTAGAGAGTAGGCAGGGAGGGAAGGGAAGTCGTCTGTGGGAGGGTTAAAGTGCACATGAATAAAAAAATTAACTACCATTTTTTTCATGTTTTTAGACAGCTTATAATCCCCATATTTCATTTTCAGTCGTCTACCTCCTTTACGAGACAAGGATTCACTATTTGTAGGGGTTTCAAAATTCCCCCCATGGCCTGAAATTTGAGACATTTTACGTGCGGCCAAAAGGTCTCAGTGACATCATTCATGTGTAATGCTCAAGCATGAAACATGGCTGAGAAGGCGAAAAAGCTTAAACCTGGAAAGTTTTGAGCAGCTGGCGGCCCCAGTAGTGAATTTTGGCAGTTCTCTGGTATTCTTATTCCACGGAACTCACAAAAAGACAGAGTGACACACTCGACTGAGTACACACGAATGACGTCATGACTATTCATCAGACTCCCGGTCTTTATCTAGAATTTGTGAGAAAGGCCCAACATCAAGCCGCATTTTAAAACAATTTCCTGGTACTTTCAGTAAATTATTTTACCCTCAAAACCGTTCTTAAAACACCAATTTTCATACTGGAGAAAAAACTGGCTTTGAAATCTCGGTTCATGTGCACTTTAACAGGCATCGAGAAAACCAAGGAAAACGGCACACCTCAAAAAGTAGCCCAATACTTCAATCAAATACCCCTGTGACGATAGAACTATATAGATTTCCACCACCCTTCTGGTCAAGTGAAAGAGGCAGGGTGACCGCACACTAGCCAGAGCAGAGATCAATATCGTCTCTAGAGTACAAGGGAGAAGCATTTCTTGTAAAATTGAGGGGAAGAGTAAAGAAATATAAGACCGAGAATCTCACTTCGTCCCAGCTAGAGAGCAGGGAGGGAGGGAAGGGAAGTTGTCCGTGAGAGGGTTCAGAGGCATCGAGAAAACGAAGGAAAACAGAACACCTCAAAAAGTAGCGCAATGCTACAATCAAAGACTCCTGTGATGATAAAACTACAGTGTATATAGATATCCAGATCAGAGACATGCTATGCATATTATCTTTGCAGACCTAACATATAGTGGTGTGCTGGAAAAGTCATGTACTATCAAAGAACATAAAATTGTTAGTTTACTTCCTCCTAAGGCCACCAACACAAGACAACTCAGAAAACCCAAAACGTTTTCTGTTCCCGTATGTAAGACCGATCGGTTCAGAAACTCTTTTATTATTATCCATAGCTCTAGTTTGTAATAATGTAATTCAGTAATTTTAGTAATTTTAGACTCCCTTTTGAGGCTTTAAAGTTCTCTACATTGAACAACTTCAAAGGTCCAAATGAAAGATGCGTAAGAGGCTTCAGCGCAAGCAGATGGAGATTGATATGGTAGGACAGACTTCCATGGCAGTGGAAAGCAGCAACAATGAAGAGCAATCAGCACCGAGAACAAGAGCAAGGCTGGAAATTAGAAGAGCAGAAGATCCTGTTTCCAAACTCTCTGGTTGATGAGGTCAGCGAAGCCTTGATAGAAAACTCGAATCAGGAGAGAGCTAACACATTCATTAATGGATTTATGGGAAAGATAGTTAAAAAGTATAAAATGCTGAATATGTTAAGTAACGAGTTGGGTGTTAATAGAAACCTCCTCTGGAAAACCACCACTAAATCGGTAAAGATGGCCAACAGAGTGTGCTTACCAGAATGCCACCTTTTGTAAGCCACATGCAGTTTAAGAGCGTATCCAGGGGTAGACCAGGCAGGCGTGCTACATGTCATCTCACGGATTGCCACGAAACTTGATCAGAATTTAATATTTACTCAAAAAAATAAAAAACCCAAAGCAGTTTGCATTTTGGATATTTCCGGGGGGAGCTAGACCACCCCCCCCGGTTTTGTCATGAAAATCTAAGAAAAAATACCCTGAAATTAAGTAAAAACAGAGTGCTCTTAAAGTTAGCCTTCTTAACCAATGACAATTTGGCTTTGCATGTAAACTTGCATATCTTTCCTGCGTTCAAGGCAGCAGTAATTAGTCAATTTGATTGATACCTTGTCAATCAATGGAGGTTAATAATTAACCATGCATTTAGGCTTCCCTAATTTAACCGGTTTCAAGGCAAAATATCTCCAATGGCCATTTCGCTGATGTAAAGATTGTAGCATCCTAGTTTAACTAAGCATTCTGTCTCTTAAAATCAGTAGAAAAATTTTCGGGCAACGCTATTTTTTCGCCGTGAACATCGACTAAAAATCTTCCTTAGCGAGAGCAATTTTGACTTTCCGTTGACTTATAAATGAAAGACAATTAATTCATAAAGAAAATAACAAAGAGAAAATGTCAATCCAAAGGGTAATTCTATTAAATGTAACCTAATTAATGATCACATAAACATACCTACCTGTCTTGCTGATGAGCACGAGACCTTCATTGAGTTTTTAACAACTTAATAAAATAGCAAAAAATTGCCTTAAGTTTTACACAGTTTGTATTGTTTTTGATATCTATATTCTGATTTTTTCGCCGCCCGACCAGGCAGGAGCTGTCGGCTGTTTCATTGGCATGCGAGTAGATGGCGTGACAAGAATTCTGACACTAAAGGAAATTTTTTTGTTGGTATTATTTGGTATATATTTAAATAACAAAGTAACTTTAACGTATCGAATTTGAAAACAGCTGATTGAGAAGCAGGGTAGAAGACAGTTTTTATTTGATACAGGGTATAAAAATTTAACGAGTTCCTATTGTGTGACAAATTACACAGCGGTGGTCAGCTGCAATCTGCAATCGCGGCTCACACTATGGCTCAGCTTTCCTGTTCCTTTGGAGCCTATTGTGATAGCAAATGTGACCTTTCTTCCCGGCTTCTTGGCCAAAATCAGCTGGTACCGCTCAGTGTTTGTACAAATAACATAAAGCCTCATCTGAGAGGGATCAAGGTAGCGCAGACGTGGGTTTCCTCCAAGAAGGAACTCATACTCGCGCGTGTTGATTTGTTCGACACAGATGGTAACCAATTTAAAATTTGCCCCAAACATCGGGCTGAGCTGGGCGTCAAATTCAGACCTAAAAAGAAATGTCAGCATCCACTGCATGGCCATCGGAAAAGCAAACCGGACAGAGGAGTAAATCTTAAAATGTCAAAGGAAATCAAGGCGAAGTGGAATACAGTTGTTCCAATTGGTGTAGGTAAAAGCTTATTTGATATATGTACATCTGGAGTTGGATAAGTCTGAAACAAAATCAAAGGCTCCTGTGAGCCAGCTCGTGGATGTATCTCGCTGCCTTAATTGCGATCTGCACTTTAACCTAGTAATGCACCCTCTCGCAGCTGTATTTTTTCGATGCCATCATTAGGCTCCCCTAAAAGAGTGCGTTGCGTGATATCCCAGAAAACCGGTGTCTGACATTTGCAGACTATAGTTTTGTTTCCCAACGATTTTTATTTAGAGCGGTTTCCTACGAAAGTCTTTTACATTTTCGTGTAAAACAAAGGATCTTAGGAGGTTCGAGGCGGCGAAAACCGGAAGCGGCGTTGGATTTTTTTAGGCAAAAATCAGTAAAGTTATCCTTTCCCAATCTTTCAAATAAGCCTGGTCAGTTTAACTTATGAGGCTCCAAATACGTACCCAGGGTCTGGTGCTTGTGTGGATATTGCGATTGGGCTGGATAGGGTATCTAGGGTATAAAGTAGACAGATTTTTGTATCACACAAACCTTAGCACACGCACCAGGCTCATCAAGTTATCTTTTATGTGAAAAGTGAAAGAAAGAACTTGAACAAACCACTTGTGTACAAACCAACAAACAAATGACACATACACTACAATTACAAACAGGTATTTGTACACAATGTCGCGGTGACCACAGTGACGCAATGAAAGATATTCAGCTGCCAATAGCTGAGCCCACTGTTTCTGTCGTGGAGGCTGATCACACTGAGGAAACTACTGTCACAGAGGTGCTCATGAGACAAAGTCCTGAATTAGAGTGCACAGTGGAACCTGAACTTGAGGTGCCTGAACAACCAGTATACTTGCAGTTTCAAGACAAAGCTTCAGGTGAGGTAGCATATTTACTGTGGGGTTATGTATCAGTCAATTTCAAAAGCGCGCACCCCCGCGCCCCCCTCCTTAGGCAAACACCCGGGCATTTGACGGTTTTAAACATTTTTGATCAAATGCCCCGCTGTGTTTCCAGTTTAGATGGTCAAATGCCCCACTGTCAGCGCCTCAAAGAGGGCAAATCAAGTGTAAATCTATAGCAAATCACTCGTTGCATAAAGCATTTTGGCACACTCTTCTCATAATGAATATTTTATTCTAAAATCGCTTACCTTTTTCAAACCAAATCCGAAAGATTGTGCGCCAAAACTCTTTTCCAATGTCTTTTGTCGGCATTCCAAGCTTTGAATAAAGGCATATCAACTGTATATTTAGTAAACAAAGGAAAACCTATGCGGAATCTTGAAGTAAAGGCTCTCGTGGTGAATGAATGAATGAATGAATATTTGCGCGCGAAAGACGCGCGAAAGACGCGCGAAACCCTTTACCTGGCGACCACCGTCCAATGTTTAGCCGTTAGTCAAATGCCCCACCATGCAGGGTATCAAATACCCGGGGTATGCCCGGGGGAGGGGGGATGGGCGCTTTTGGAATTGACCGACACATTATAGCCAGGCTTCTTTGGCTTCACTAATGCCACTACTACTTCTCCAACAATAAAAATATATTGTCAGACTTCTCATATGAAACTTGCACCAAGATCACCGAAAGTGTGTGGTCCTTTATTCATTTTTCTAGTCGAGGTAACGTGTTTGAAAGGCCCCGAAGTACGGTGTGTCATGTCTCATTCCAGGATATGTATCGATATACAAGTAAATCTCAGATGAGTCACAATTAATTTAGTTCAGTATGGGGCATACCACAACTTATTGATGTGATGAAGTAATATAGACTCGTTTGTATTTTCCTTCAACAAGTTACTTGCATTATCTTTTTGTTCCAGCAAAGTGATTAGAATTCCGAAATCTTCTCATCATCATCGCAGGTATCTTTAGCCCAGGGTGAGACATCACACGAATGGCAGCCAACACCTTGCTTTGAACATCAGCTACAGCATCTCAATAGTTACCTGATCAAAACAAGCGATGGGCGTGTCAGCCCTGTCAGGTCACAATGCAAGTCGGATGTTATGAGTATTTCATCTTCTACCCAACGATATTACAGGAAGAAAGCCTAACAGGCAGTTGAAATTGTTTTAAACGTCATTGCCCCAGGAAATTCGTCTTAGCTGTTACAGCAGGTGCTGAGCAAACATCAAAGAGTGCAAGGTGTTGATGCTGCTTTAGAAGAAGATGCCATAGTAGCTAGACTAGTTGAGCTGTACAACGATGCAAACTCTTGGTCCACCCGCCAACAGATTCTTTCCATCTTTGCTAGCGACTATTCTAAGACAGAACTTTTGCAACTCGTACCAGGGTTGACAAAATTTAGAATCGACAAAGCGAGAAAACATGCCTTCCAGACAAAACCTGGACAGCCAATTGAGCCACCCACCATCACAAGGACAAGACTAGACCCTGTGAAAGTGGATCATTTCTCTTAGATTTCATATCGAGTTCTTCAAGATGTGGCATATGGAATGAAAACCTTAAAATTATCAAGCGATGAAAACGTTGAGATCCCAAATGTGGTCAGAACGGTTATTTCATCACGCCTCGTCCAGTTATATTCGTCTTACTGCGCTGAATCTAGCGTTGAACCTCTGGGCCGCTCTACACTGTTCAGTATCATTAAGGTAAGATTTCAAACACATTTCATGTCATGTCTTTTAGTTGACATTCAAATTCTATGAGGGGATAAAATAGGGTCAGCATTCGCATTTTCAAATATATGGGTCTTTAAGACTGATTACCGCTTTGGCAGTTTTTGGTCAACCAGCATCAGATGTGTTTGCTTTCATAAAGCATATTGCATAAGCTATGTCTATTTTTGTGTTATTCGGAATTGTCAACGAACATAACTGAGGTTTTTTTCAGGTAAAGAAAACGGACGATAGTTAGTAAAATCATCTCGTTTACTTAAATCGCATCCCAGAGAAGCTGGGATGCTCATTTATAGTAAGTACGATTTATTTGCTTGATCCATATGTAGCTTGTCGTGCACCTAAACCCAAAAATTTTTTTTCGCTAAAATAAATCTTTGCACCTGTTTGAAACGCATTGCGCCTGGTTTTTTTTTTTTCACCAAATCTTGACTAGTTATTTTGACTTTTGTAGGGTCTCAAAGTTGCAAAATCTGACCTTCGTCTGCCCCATGACCGAGTCAGAAGGGGCTTGGGTCTATTCTCAATTTGACGTCACAAACTGATTAACATCACATTTACATGCATGCAAAGCAGTTTGTGACGTCAAATCGAGAATAGACCCAAGCCCCTTCTGACTCGGTTGTGGGGCAGACGAAGGTCAAATTTTGCAACTTTAACACCCTACAAAAGTCAAAATAAGTAGTCAAGATTTGGCAAAAAAGGTGCAAGACGTTTCAAACAGGTGCAAAGATTTATTTAAGCGAAAAACATTTTTGGGTTTAGGTGCACTTGATCGGTCTTAGTATGGAGTTTATACTCTTTTACAGCTTATCCTAATATCCTTTTGTTTCTTATTTAAATTTCAATTAATTACAATTTAATTCATTTCCAATCAATCAATATTGTATATAGCAGCAACCGTAAAGGCAGCTTACTCAGAAAGAACAGAGTTGCTATGCCGTGCAAATGATCGTAAAAAGATCAAGTTTACCAACAACGTACCAACAGCATTCTGTGCATTTCGGAATTGACAACGTGCATTCGCGTTTTTTAAACAAAGAGAACGCAGGAAGAATAATAAGTGAGGGGGGGGGGGGGGGGTGAATAATAAAATCACTTGTACTGTACAACAGACAGCTGGTGCTTCAATGCATGGGTACCTGCTCCACCTTTTCCCTTTTTTTATGTGCTTTTCCAGTTTTATTGTGTTAGTGATTATCAATAGTCTTTATTTCGTAGGTTTGTGCAGCATCTCAAAAAAAGTCTCTAGCTGGGCTTGACAGCACTCAAAGCGATGGAGAAAATGCAGTGTCGACACTTGAGGAAATAACTAAGACACTTTGCCAATGCAGTAAATATGCCAAGAAAAATAACATGCGATTGATTTGCCCCCTTGGTTCCTAATGCATCGATGTTTAATTTTGTTTTATCCAGGTCTCAAAGATACGGAACAAATGAAAGAAATCCTTAGTCGTCTCAAGGCAGGGAAGCGCTACCTTTCCTCTGATTTCAAAATACACATCTCCAGAGAAACATCATGCACTGACCACTGCAGCGTTTACGCATTGAGCAGTGCAGATGCCACTGAGTACTGCGGGACCTGTTCACATCAGCACAACATGAGCTGTAACCGTTGTGATGATTTGAAAAATGCAATTGTGGATCTTCAGTTGGCATTATCTGAACTACATTTTAGGTAAGGTATTTAAGCAAGTCATTCACTTCTCCTAACCTTACCACAAAGTGGACAATGAGCACAGTCAAGAGCAGAATTGTATCGTTCGCCTGTGAGATTTATATATATTTATTCACTAAAGGAAGAGTGAGGGAACTGAGCCGAGTCCACAGTGAAGACAGTCTTCATTCAAATTGCATTTGATTCTGCAGTAATCATTTACGATATTTCAATTTTTTAATACAGTGATCCTGAAAAGCGGGAGGAACTTCAGCATGATATGGAAAATGCAGTACCAAAACTCGAAGCTTGGAAATCGCATATCTTGCGTGCAGTTAACCAAGACGCCGCCAAAAATGCTGTTATTGACAAGCTTGCATCAAACCAAGTTCTCTTGATCATGGACTGGGCAATGAAGTTTTTGCCCACATGTTTTAGAGAGACCCAAAGAGACTGGTTTGGCAAGAATGGGAAGCCTTGGCATGTCTGCGTTGCAATCACCAAGGCTGCAAATGAGGAACTTTTAATGCGGGACTTAACCTTAACACCGTTTTTGCGTCGCTTAACATGGGTCTGACGTTATGTGTATCTCGTTCGCGTTTCAAGCAATCCAAAATCCCTATGCTCATCCACGAGGCTGTATTATGGGATATTTTGTGAATTTTTTGGTGATTTTTGGGCATATTTGGGAAGAGGTAATTTTTTTTTTCTCAAAGGATTTCTTAAATTTAGGGAAATAGGGAATATATGTCTACAATTGGAATTTGGAGTGGAAAATAGTACATGGACACCAAAATATAAATAAAGTATTATTATTATTATTATTATTATTATTATTATTATTAAAAACAGTTCCCCAGCAACCTTCAGTGCCCTTGTGGGGTGTCGACTGTCTGGTGGTGTTTCAGAACATTTTGTACATTTTATCCCTTCTTTAAACTCCTTAAAATTTCACTCCAATTAAACTTAGAAGTCCCACCTTAAGGGGAAGGATGTCAATACCGGCACGAAAATTCCACTATTCTTGCCTTTTAGTCAAAAATGAGGACCAGATTTCGCTGCCTCTGTAGAAAGCTAACTCAGTTTTGACAGTGTGCTACAAGACTTCAAAACATTTTATGTGGCTTTCGGAATGACATTCGTGTCAGAGACCACAATTTACCTTTCATGTTTTTGTTTTAGTCGAGAACCTATCTTCACCTCTTCGAATAGTGCATCCAAAACTGGTTTCCTGTGGCATCCATCATTGAACATACTTTGTCCTTCCTCAAAACCCTGAATCCCGATATAACTGAGGTGTTTTTAAGGTCAGACAACACTGGCTGCTACCATTGCGCCTACCTACTTCTGTCTCTTCCAAGCCTAGGTGATCGCGTTGGAGTAAAGATCTCTCGTTACGACTACAGCAAACCTCAGGCAGGCAAAGATATCTGCGATTGTCCCATCGCAGCCGTCAAAAGCCACATGCGACGGTATATCAACGAGGGCAATGATGTCAAGAGCGCCGAAGACATGAAAAAAGCAATTGAGTCATACGGCGGAGTGAAGGGCTGTTATGCGGCAGTGTGTTAAGTTAAATCGTCTGCGCAAACAATGACAAAACACACCATGCAGGGGGTGCAGTCATTACATAATTTTTCTTATGAAGCGGGAGGAATGAGAGCATAACATGCCTATAATGTAGGGCCTGGCAAGTACTTTGATGGAAAGAAGCTGGCACGGTTCGGCACTCCCCAAGGCCCAACAAAGATGCAAATAAAACAACCCTCCAGTTACCCAAGTGTACCAGCTGGTGTGTACCTTGCAAGAGCAGCAACCACAAGATCTCAGCCTGGCCCATCTCAGCTGCCTAGGTCTGAACAAGGAAGCATGGAGGAGAATGATCCTCTGCAGTTTTTGTGTCCTGAGGAAGGGTGCATTAAAATGTACCAGTCCTTTGCTGCTCTCCAAAACACCTGGATGTCGGCAAGCATATAGTAAAGCTAGAGCGAGAATCAGTCTATGATGAAATCAAACGAAAATGGGCTGAAACCTGCATAACGGTAAGTGGTAGCTACATTCATGCCGAGCCCTCTACGTCGGCAGCGCAAAATACCGGGGCTTCTATCCCAGAAACCCAAGAAGAAGAAGGATGGGGGCTTCGTAAAACTAGGAAATCTATGGTCTTCTCTGAAAAGGCAAAAAACTCCCTACGTGAGGTCTTCTTTAAAGGAGAAGAAACCGGTAAAAAGGCTAATGGCTCAGAAGTGGCTACAAGGATGAGAACATTGAGGACTGCCAACAGGGAGATGCTTGGCAAAACTGATTGGTTAACAGAACAGCAAATCACCCGGTATTTCAGCAGGCTCTCCGCTCTCAATAAAAGTGGCCAATTACAACGTGAGGAGATAGCCAGTAAGGCAAGTGATGATGAAGGTGATGGTGATAACCTCGTGGCTGAAGCGGATATGGTACGAACAAGGCGGCAAATAAGGAGAGATCTTGAACTGTAGAGTGTTATCAATGTATTTAGGGCTAGTCGTTCTCGAAAGTGAAATTTCAGTGGGCAAGAGAAAATGAGGAACGAGAACGAGTTACCATGCCCCATGATAATTATTTTCAATGGGTTCAATCAATTTTCAAATTTCGCGCCATGCATGGAGGCGGTGATTTTGTAGACGGTTGTATAATTTTAAACATATAGTGAAAGTGGAGGGGGTACACTTTTAAAGGACAAGTTAGGTTGAGGGTATATTTGTTTTTAAGCAGCAGACTTTTGAAATTTTTTTTGCAATATCTTTTTGTTGAGTGTTTTGTCAGGGAAGTTTAATTTTGATAGGCTGGAATTTTTTGAAAGCTACAGCCCCATGCGATGTACGACTTATTAAACAATCGGTCCCTAATATAAATGACTGACAAAAGGAGGGTTAGTGTCCGCGGAATAACAAAAACAACAACAACAAAACTATATTTAGTCATGGAATCCTTTTCACTAAGAAGAGGTCACTGTTTTGAACATCCGTAAAGATTTCATTTGTGTTTCACGTCTGCCAGCCAGACAAGTCCATTTGAGGTCACGGAAAATCTGGGCAGATCTCATATCCCAGTCACGCAATCTTTAGCAGTGAAATCGTGAAATGTTACGTTAAAATTTACTGTGACACAAGGGCAATCAAGGCCTCAGTATAAGTCTGCACATGTTTTACATTGTTGTCAAAGAAAAAACAATTGTATAAAAGACGCAAGAATTATCACAGACAAGAGGTTTATATCGGGTTACGTTGAAAGGAGGCATAAACAGAACACGTGCAAAGTAAGTCAGTGCAAATAGTTTGAGTAGTAATTTAGCATTTTCTTCGGGCCTGAATTGTTTGGAGATCTGTTCTTTGAAAATACGAAGCTTTAAAGTTACTTTAGTGTCAACATATACCTGAAATTATACAGTTGTAGTTGTGTTGAAAACGGTACTGAAATTGTTGTCACACTTTGTATTCCAACTGATGTCAACACGACTTTTAATATACGATAGTTCTTTCTGGTTCAAATAAAGTGGAGGATTAAAAGTCAAGAATTAAAAGCAATAAGAACTTATGAAAATAATCGTGTGATTGCATTGCTTTCCTTTTTTATCAAAGCGGCTTAAAATTCAATAAAGTTCTCTGAAACGTCGTGATTTTTAATGTAATTAAATGAATTGCCGCCTTTGATTTTAAATTTTCTCCTTGTTATTTTCTTTATGAATTAATCGAGCTTTCCAGAATTTAAACAATTTATATTTTACGTAAATGACTATCAAAACAATAATTTTAGTTTCATTTAAAGAGATTATCTCCGTATGTTAAGTCAATGGAAAGTCAGAAATGCTCTCGCTAGGTACAATGTTTAACCGATGTTCACGGTGAAAAAATAGCCCTGCCCAAACATTTTTCTGCTGATTTTAAGAGAGAAAATACTGAGTTAAACTAAGATGCTATAATCGTTACAGTAGCGGAATGGCCATTCGAGATATTTTACCTTGAAGCCGGCTTATTTTAGGACGCCTAAATGCATAGTTAATTATTAACCTCTATTGATTGACTAGGTATCAATCAAATTGACCGATAATGCCTGCCTTGTACGGAGGAAAGATATGCAAGTTTACATGCAAAGCCAAATTGTCATTGGTTAAAAAGGCTAAATTTAAGAGCACTCCGTTTTTACTTAATTTCAGGGTATTTTTTCTTAGATTTTCATGACAAAACCGGGGAGGGGTGGTCTAGCTCCCCCCGGAAATATCCAAAATGCAAACAGCTTTGGGTTTTTTATTTTTTTGAGTTTCGTGGCAATCCGTGAGATGACATGTAGCACGCCTGCCTGGTCTACCCCTGGATACGCTCTTAAATGCTCCTGACAAATTTTACTACTGGAATGTTATACCGTGCTGTGTAAGAGACCTACTTAAGGGTGCATTCAAAAGAAAATTAATCAACCTCTCATTAACATTTTGGAAAAAGGAAATGATTATATTGTTCTCTAATATTTCCTTACTTCTCATTCTCATCTCATTTTGTATAAAATTTGAAAAGAAAGCTGTGTTGTTGTTGTTGTTGCTGTAGTGCTCAAAGCGTCTCCTTGTGTCAGAAGCACGAAACTATGGCAATGTAGTTACATCCTCTCAATGCCAATGTGGTTGCCACCTCAAAGAACCCTGATGCATTTGTCAAGGACACTGGAGAAAAAAAGGAAAATGATCTTCTTGGACAAATTTCAAACAAAAGGGTTAAGTTTGGTGAATGGACGATGGCGAAAGAAAATAAAGATAGTCAGTTCTGAGGTACATAAAGGAGAATTTAAGAACATTTTAAAGAGCGAGCTTACAAAATTTTGTCAACACGTCACCTGTGTCACCACCCAGTACTCGCACTTGCAAAAACGCAAAGAAAGTTTGCCACCTGGCCATGCCATACTTCAAATGGATTTAATAGAAAATTACCCCTGTCAAACAGTCGAGGGAGTGCAAAGTGTTATTAGTTTACTATTTGTAATTAGTTTCACGTTCACGTTTAAACGAGCTTTCAGCTCCTAGGTGACACGTGGGTAAATAAAGTATTATTATTATTATTATTATTATTATTATTATTATTATTATTATTATTATTAAGGGCGCACTGGAATAAAACCATGGTGACCCTGCACCCAGTGGTAACATATTACAGGGATGACCAGCAGAAGTTGCAGCAAAAGAGCTTCATCTTCATTAGATGGGTTGCCCCATGATTCTTCAATAGTCAGCACGTTCATAAGAAAGCTTGTTCCTGAAATAGTCACTTCTTCCAAATGGCTTGAAGTTTATCCATTACTGGACTGACAGTTGAACCTCACAGAACAGGAACAAAAACATCTTTTCCTTTGTCTCCAATCACAGGAACCAATTTGTTTCATCAGCAGCGTGGAAACACTTTACAGCAGGCCATGGCACTTATGTCCAGGATTGAACGCAAATGCAAATGTTATAATTTTCTGTTGTACCTTCGCAAAATTGTGTAACCTGTTCAGCCAGCACAGCCGCCTTGCAAAACTTGCAAAATCACAAACCGAACTATTTTTCGCTATTTACTATTTTAACATTACTTCATTGTCTTCCTTCTAACCTGTTAAGCCAGCACAGTGGCCTTGCTGATTTTGCGAAAAATTGCAACCTGAACTATTTTTTGCAAATTAATATTGTTTCTCATTTCATTGTCTTCCTTCTCACTTCTTCGGCCAACATAGCTGCCTTGAAAATTTTGCGAAAAATCGCAACCTCAATCATTTTCTTACAAATTACTATTTTTTCTTATTTCATTATCTTCCTTTTCACCTCTTAAGCTAGCACAGCCGAGTATTCCTCCTTTGGAAAAGGTCTATGCAAGTACGTGCGGCAACAACTGGGTGAATTAAAATATGTTGCACAAGGAAATAAAACACGTCAATGTATTCCCTGTTTTCTAAAGCGTGTGAACAAAGAGCATGTTTCAACTAGTAATCTACAAACTTGACAAGGCGACGCTAAACCCACAGCATATAACCCTTGTTCATTCATCAACTGCTGACTTCATAAATGGTGCAAAAGATTCTCTCTTTTGTGCATGGCATTCTGAAAGCGCATGGAAAGTGCTAGTATTCCTCATTTGCCTTCTTTATAATCACCTTATCTTACTTCGAAGCAGTATATTTATAGCTGTAAAGTCAAGAATGTTTTACCGACAAGTGTTGTATTTTTAACAAAAGTGAAAGCAGTCTTTCAAATGTAGTGTCAGATAGCAAAAGAGAGAAATAAACTCTCCTTTCATTGTAAACAAAATGCGTTAAGCTCCTAACACGGGAACATCACCTCAAACTTCCATAATATTACATTTTTTGCTATTATATTATTATATTATATTTTTATGGAATTAACTTTTTCGCATAACTATTGTCTACTTCTTTGGTAAAATATAGCACCTTGTGAGGCCCTTTTACCTATGTATTTGTAGCGGAGCTCCGGCGGCCCAAAGGGCCACCAAGTGGAGCACCATACCTATAGAAACCCGTCAACTGCTTTTCTCATGGTAAAAATGGCTAGCGGTATTGCTCGTGGGCGCGCACGACGACGACGACGGTGGTGTTGCCCAATAACTAATAATATCCTAATAATAATCATAATAATCCAACATGGCGGCCATACTCCACCTGGCCCAGCAGCTGACCAGCTAGTTTACAGTGTACACCCAGCGTACATCTTTGATACTGGACATCCATCTTATAGCCAATTGACACCTATCAAAACAAGGTATCCGCTGACAAGTGTCACGTGACCATATCGCGGGCTCAAGTTAAGACCTCATCGAGGTCAGGTGTTCTTTTGAAGTTGACCGCTGACCAGGTACTTGCTTTGATCGCAGCCTCAAGCCAGGTGTGGGACACCCAAACCAAATCAAGGCTTAATTTTTCGGCGTTTTCTGCGGCTCATAATTTCACATTCACTTGGTTTCTTCATTTTGAGCAAAACAACTTCTTCTTCGATCGAAGTTTGTCTTTAACTTCGCGTAAAAAGCATAAAAATCAAGAACTTGTCAAAAGATACTCCGGAAGATGAATTTTCAAGTGATGAAAGGAAGAGTGATTTTTCTCAAGAAAAGCTTCAAACTTGGATCGATTGTGCGGTTGAAAACAGCACAATTCAACGCTTCTAGGGCTTTCACTTTACTGCGACATCTTGCATGTCACTAAGAAAGGTAACTTAACAGTTCACCTGTGTTAATGGGAGGAACGAGTAGCTCAAACTCTGTGGAAAAAGCTCTTTCTTTGGACAAACCGTTTGCTATTTTTGCAGATGCTTGTTTTTACTTTACTGAAGCTTACGTATTTTCAAGTGGTAGAAACCTCTACAACACAGCGCAGGACAGTAAGGTAAATTAAATAAATAGAAGCTTAACATTTGGTTTAATCATTGTTACTTTTGTTCAGGAATGAAACTTGTATTTTTCTCTCGAATGGATATAAATAATCATCTGTACTCATTCTGGACGCAAAGAAGTAGTTGAATTGTTTGTTTGTTTTGTTACGTTGTTTTCTTTGCAAGCGAACGAGTGTTTTTACTCGGCTTGGCTGACTGTTTTTCGACCTTGGTACCTCAACAGCGTTAAGAAACTTTTGACCTTATTTTAATAACACGTAATCACAATGAGTCCTCGTAAAATTAAGGATTAAAGGCGGAAACTCAAGCTCGAGTAAAAAAAAACAAAAACAAAAATAGCCGATCAAATGCATGTGCACATCTCAAAATCTGACATAAAGTTGTCAAAATGCTGTCAAAAATGTAAAAGACCAGCGCGCCTCACTCGTCATTTGAATCTTTGTCGAAAGCGGCCTGTAAACAACATATTAAGTTTCGCCGTCTATAAACTTGTCGTCTTAATTTGTTTGGTAAGAATCAGCGTTTGGATGTTAAAAACACCGGCGTTTGGATGTTAAAAACACCGAAATGGGTTGACTGGCTGGGCTGGCTTTGATAAATTTTATAGTGGACGGGTCTGCGAGAGAAATGCTCGTGTGGTTTGGCAAGCGCTTTCTTCGTTAACTGGATGACGCTTTGCCACTGAGAATCATTAATTGAAGAAGGTTCTTCGGAAGACATGGGAAGTACCAGTAAAACTATAAAAGCTCTTTAGCGTTTTGTGTCAGCCAAGGAAAGATTTTGTGGGAAATGGCGCTATTATTCACCTCTGTCGCGTTCCGAGTGATTGCTGCCTCTGATTCCTGTTGACTGCTCTAAACAATCAGGTGTGGACCTCTTTTTTGTCTTTTCTACGGACATTTATGTCAAAATTGCTAAGCAATTTTTGTTACTTGTCTAATTTCTCCACCTTCTCCAAGAATCCTCGAAGAAATATTATTCATATTGTGCTTTGTTTTCTTGTAATACTTAGTTTGTTGTTCTGTTGTTTCTGAACCGCAGTCAATCCCTGTTGACTGCTCAGTTTTTACCCTTTATTGTCTTTTCTACGGGTATTTATGTCAAAATAAATACCGATTTTTCTAGATTAATCAGTACAATATCCCTTAACAAAATAGACTATACTTTTTGTATATGCTTTATGCACACAAAGTATACTACATTGGGTATACCAAAGATATACTTTGATGTATACTTTTTGTAATAGTAATTTGGGACGGCTGAAAGTATACTCTTAGTATACCATGCATGTCCAGTCAAGTATACTAAAAGTACTCTACGAAATATAGCACAAATAAATTTCAAAATCAAAGGAGTATACAGAATGTATACTTTCTGTATGTATGATAATTTTATCACATACAGGCTTCATTTATACTCGGGCTTTATATCAAAGTATACTTTTAGTATAATTTCAGATATGAAACAGATGACCAGCTTTGAAAACCCACGTGCTTGCTGGTATAAACTTGAAATTATTTTATAATATTATGATTGTATTATATATTTATTGGGATTTAAGGTAAGATGAAACCAACAAAATAAAATCCAAGGCATAATAACATGCATTTTATTCATATGCAACTGTAACATAACATTCTTGAAAGAGAACTCTAAGGGAACACTCTTTGTATGGAAAAGGCCTACAAAATTCATCTCCGTTGACTGCCATTTTTCGAATAAATTCTGGTCTTTGCTTCACCTTCATGTGGCAAAGCAAGGCTGGCTAACAGTGAATTTTGGGCTTTTGATTCGATATTAATGTCAGTGATGCTCAAATGATTAGTCAGTACAATTTAACTTTGTGCAATCGAAAGTTCAGATTCAAAGAAATCAAACGATTCCTCCGAGTACGAATGGCAGTCATGAATAAACGATTCAGAAATTCTGTCTTCTAGTCCTTCAAATCAAACGGATTTACGCAAGTGACCAATTAAAGCTTATTATATCTTGTTAATTTTAGAACTTTACCATTTCAAAACTAAACAATGATGAAGTAAAGATGCAAAAAGGAAGATAAAGAATCGAACTTCTGATGAGTGAAGATGACTTGAGAAATCTGTGATCCAAACTAGCATTTGAACATCTAACCTTTCTTTCTAGCCAGCCTGGAACATTTTGTGGTTCATAAACTATGTGTCTGTCCGTTTTCTTCTCCTCAACTGATGTGTTTTAGTCGTAACAACCTGGGGAATCGAACTTTATAGCAGAGTAACGCAGCCAGCTTCAAACCCATGCTTAAAATCACACTCTCCCATTGTTTACAGTTTACACTCGCGATGTGACGTTCAATTCGAGTTGCGCATGCGTTAATGACCTCACGGCTTTCCTGGGAACTAGCTTGTTCAAATTCAACATGGAGGCTGAAGTACTAAATTCCAATGGATCGATTGGGAAAACAAGAGGTTTCCTGAAAAATAGACGGCTTATTTCCACCATTACAAGTACTCAGAGGGGAGAGGAAACCTTTCTGTGTGGTTTTATCAACATAAAGTTGTCCAAGTGAAAGAAAACACTACTGCAACAGTCAAATCCGAAAATGAGCAAAAACACTTCACTTGCATGTTTCTTCACAGGGAACCCAGACAATCTGTTTGTGTGACCCTTTGTTATTTTATAGTAAATGTATGGGATTTACCGTATGTTTCATGCTCTAGCGACGAATCGCTAAATATATGTATTGAACAACGCTAAATAAAAGTTAAATTGTCTTACCTGTGGTGTACTGTCGTCCTTTTGCCTCAACAATGATATTTTAAGCGATTTTGTCGGGTTTTGTCTTCGCCGCCAACTGTGCCTCATAAGAAATGAAAAGGGTGGAAAGACCTTTGAACGGCTCCAGCACCGAGCCAGCGCCGAGGTGATTTTTCCCCAGAAAATCGTATCGCTCAGCTTCCAAACCACGCAACATAAAGGCCGAAACATTCACACTTCTTCTCGTGCTTCTCGATCAAAAATCTGCCCAAGCGGTCCCGAACTAGCCCTCGCATAAATTCAAAATCAAGCGGTCGAAATGCATAGCAAGATCTTCATGTGCCAGCTAGAAACCGTCCTGCTGATTGCCTGTTTTTGATTGGACACTGTTTAACAATAACCGATTCAAAATACGTACGGTTGTGGGGAAGTCGAATAAGTTATTATTTAACGGCGTCCAATCAGAAAAGAGGCAATCAGCACGATGGTTTCCAGCTGGCACATGAAGATCTTGCTACGCATTTCGATCACTTGATTTTGAATTTATTCGAGGGCTAGTTCGGGACCGCTTGGGCAGATTTTCGATCGAGAGACACGAGAAGAAGCGTGAATGTTTCGGCCTTTATGTTGCGTGGTTTGGAAGCTGAGCGATGCGATTTTCTGGGGAAAAATCACCTCGGTGCTGGCTCGGTGCTGGAGCCGTTCAAAGGTCTTTCCACCCTTTTCATTTCTTATGAGGCACAGTCGGCAGTGAAGACAAAACCCGACAAAATCGCTTAAAATATCATTGTTGAGGCAAAAGGACGACAGTACACCACAGGTAAGACAATTTAACTTTTATTTAGCGTTGTTCAATACATATATTTAGCGATTCGTCGCTAGAGCATGAAACATACTGTAAATCCCATACATTTACTGCATTTACTATAAAATAACAAAGGGTCACACAAACAGATTGTCTGGGTTCCCTGTGGTTTCTTCTTTGCTCTGTCACTGCACAAAACGGGGTATAGAGGAACTTTTCAAGGAGTTACCTTTTACAACAGGATCAGCTAACAAACTTTGTAAGTTTCTTGTTTGCCAGTGGAAGCGGTGGATGAATTATTTTCTCAATTAGCGCTACAAACATAACAGTGAGCTGAGTGTTTTGCAGTACATGAGGTAAACAGAAAGGTTACAGTGCAAATAAATGCTGAAGTATTTTCAACTACTGCCCTCAACATTCTTGTGTGACTTGGAATTTGTTTCAAACAGTGCATTTAAGTTACTTTTTTTGTATACCAAATGGCTTGCCTAAGTAACTTATTTGTATTTGTACCAACCTTGCTTGTAAGGGAAACAAACACATAAGGCACCCTGAGATGTCAACGTTTTATGACTCAGTGAATCAAGCATTCAGTATTTACCACTTTGGAACAGAAACTTGAGGTTAAATTCAGCTGTCAAATGCTTCTCCAGCAGATGTTTACACACAGGGTATAATGATGTGCACGCTTTTACCGTTGGAAACTCTTTGTTGTCAGAATATAAGCATAATTTACCTCACACAAAAGAGCCAAACACACCATGTACAAAATAATTATCTTCCTAATTAGTGATAAGGATAAAAACATTGTGAAGAAATTCAGAAATTGCACGAGGCCCCCTTTCACCAGTCTGTCCTTGTTTTTCCCGCTCGCTCGCAACATCTTTCATTTCCTAAACAAGCTTCCCCGCTCGCCAAATAAGGAAATTGTTATCGCCAATGACCCCTACACTGGTGCAGTTGTACATCACTTTCTTCCAGTAGTTAGGAAAGAAAATGATTTAATTCCTGTTCCACTGGAGAGCATTGTTGGAAGATGCTTTCACATGAACTGTGGAAATGAAAATACTTTGTTTTTGGGAATATTTCCCAATCAGTATAAGACTGAACAGTTTATTCCATTATAGTGGTATTAATTGTTTTATATTACGTACAGCATGTATCAAGTGCAATCTGCTCAGTAATCTAGTAGTGCTTTTACAAATGCATTTCTAATTTTGTTTAATAGCTGTTCTTAGAAAGCAAACCAACTGCAAATACTAAATCAATGTCAGTTGCAATTTGTTGTGGTGATCTTTACGGCTTTTTGTCTGCAAGTGTATCCACGCAATCAAAATTGAATAGAACACAGGCGGCCCAAGCTCACGCGGTGTGATGGGTGTCATGTGTCATGATCATCTTGCGTAATAACGGTCAAATTCTTAATAAAAATAGCTAACCTTACTTCCACGCTGTTTTGCTTGTTGTCTGTTAGCTTACTTTGCTGTCTTGAGGCCTTTTCAGCGAATTTATCACTTGCTGGGTTTTCCACGCATAAGAAAGAAGAAGGCGTCACACTGAAATAAGGAACACCTGATCCGAGAAGCGAAAAATCTTAGCTCAAAATGGCCGGGCGGCCACAAATCCCACTCGAAATCCAAGCACAGATCTTCTAGTTTCATTTCGATTCGCTAGGCAACTCAATCCTCTTCATAAACCTGACGCCAAGCGGCAGTTTGCTTGCAATAATTACAGCTCACAAGATTGTAGAGACCCGAGTACACATTCACCTCGACACACGACCGTTGAAAACCTGCTTGGTAACCCTGCCTTCTTTTCAAAATGAGCCTTGCCAGGGAACACACTGTCACTTTTTGTTTTCGAACCATGGGTCCTCTCAGGTCGAATCGACCAACGGGCCATTGTCTCCATCGCCCAATAGAATTTGCGCCCGAAAGTGTTTACAGACATTCAAACACCAGCGCAAAGCCTGTGATTCGCCCAGCTGATCTCGAAAAATCTCTTCCAACTAAAAAAGAAGACCATTCCACGACTGCAGTTAGGAAAACGCCGATGATAACTCGTATCTGAAATGGAAATCATGGTAAGTATTGTACACGGAAATGTACACTGTGTATCCAAATGAACAAATGATTTTTCATTTAATTGATATTTTAACTTTTTGTATTTATGCTCAAAATTTCATTATTCATTACTAGGATTTTGTGTAACTACAATAACGTGGTGGATAACCTTGCAGACGCCAGCCAAATCCTGTGTCATGCGAGCATAGAAAAAGAGAATTTTCCATGCCAGCTTAATTCTGTTCTCCTTGGCAAAATCGTTAGCGACATTTGGGGAGAAAAGGTGAAATTTGTTCGGCGTGGACCTCGCAAAGAACGGAAAACTTTTTACCAAAACCTAAGGGTTAGAAAAAGCATCGCGTCGCCACCAGAAACATCGAGCGACTTCATGGGGAAAGTACATCACCTTAAACTTAAAGATGGATGGAGCATCGTCCGTGGGAATAGCAAGGTTTCCTTCGTTCGTCTCGAGTCCTGGTCCTTTAGAAATCAGCGAGGATCTACCGAGGTCGATATCGAACAGATTCCATCATCAACAGGTCTGAGATATTCCATTTCATCGCACGGATGCGAGGATTCTTTAGCAAAGATAATTGACTTACCAGGCTTAGAAAACCTTTCCTTTTGCGAAAGAATCCAAACTATTTTGGAATTTATCGATTGTTCAGCACTTTGCTCTGGTGTGGACATAGATGAACAAAATAGCACTTCAATGCTGCAACATGTTAGTGGAGAATATAGGCACAATGACAGTGTCCTCTTTAAGGTATTTTCAGACCGGTGTAGCATCATCCAGTGCAGTGATGGGATTTGTTGTGGCAGTTGCAGAAAAATCAAACAACTGAATGACAGGTCAAAGAGAAGGAAACAATCCAGGGATGGGATTCATCCCTTTACTAACAAGAGATATTTGTCAAGAGATGAGCTTACGAACCAGCTTGGCGGAGAAAGAAAGGCAAGAAAAAATGCTGAAAAAAGGGAAAGTTATTGGAGGGAGAAGTTTTACGCCCATTGTGTGGAAATGGACAGGGAAGACCATGAGAATCTTTCCCAGATGTTTGTCAATGCCAAAAATGTTCCAGACGAGATGGCTGACCTATGGGAACAGCAGAAGAAACTACTGCAGACTGACAGTAGAAATGGTTATAGGTGGCATCCAAAGTAAGTGCTAGGTTCTATTGACATGCCTTCTAATACCATTACAATTAAAAAAAGAAGTGGTTAACCCAGTGACTTGATACTTCTTTGAAAAGTGATACAGATAATGCCTAGTAAATGACAACACAGATCTGGTGCTTAATAGTGTCTGAGCTGTGCAATAATAGTTTTGATTTTTAAGGATTATAATACGAATTATAATCCATGTAAGTTTTATTTTTAACTTTTCGAAGTGGCAATGTGAGGTACCCTTTTTTAACAAGACCTGTACCGAACAGAGTATTTTTTTTTCTTTTTTCAGAGTCATGCGACTGTGTCTTGACCTCTATTGCAAAAACCCCCATGTACTAGACCCACTCCGGCAGTTTTTAATTCTACCCAGCAACAAAACAATAAGGTGAGTCTGTAATCAAATACAAATAATGGTTCTTTAAAGCCTGTCAAATGATAACTGAAACCTGAGCTAAATTTGAAAACTTGCACTTCTTCATGAATGCATATCAATAATATCTACATTGTACTATGATACTTAATAGGACATACAGGGTATATAATAAAACTAGTTTGCCTTCACTCCTTATCATGGCAATGACTATAAGTTTCAATTATACACATGCAAATTTGGATGAGCTGTTGGAAAAACAACGACAACAACAACAACAACAATAATAATAACCAAATCAGCCTAACTGTTCAATGCTACATTGACAGGCTGTATAAAAACAAAGTAACAGAGAGAACTGGATGGAATGAAGATGTGCTAAGATGGTGCCTTCATGCAGCAAAAGATAGTGGAATGAAAAAGGAAGATTTCATGGGTGGTTTTGTGATCGACGAAATGAAGATTCAGGTGAATTTCACATATCCAAATGTAAAAAAAAAAAAAAAACCAGCATTTTCTTAACCTCCATGTACCATTGTTCAGACATTGAACAAGTATATTCAAGCTATTATAAGAATATACTGCTTATTATTATTTTTTTTATAAATAAATGAATTTTATTTGATATGGAACGTAACATTTCAATTAGTAACACAGAGTCCTCATCATTGTGACATCCATAATAATAGTAATAATGATGATGATGATGGTAATAAGATACTAAGGTTCTTGTCCAAAACTATATAGAGAGACATCTTCTAATAATGGTTCCCTCCATTTTTAGGAAAATTTGGAGATGACCACTGTTTGTGGGAAGCACAAACTTGTTGGATTTGTTGACCTGGGAAAGGGCCATGAACTAATGAATGTACTGTCAGGTATACACGTCAGAAAACGCATACCAATTAAATTTAAAATAAAGGTGACAGGCCACAAAAAAATGTTGCTTCTAAAAGTATCTGAATGTAATAACTGTTCAGCAGTAGGATACCTAAAATGTGTGCAATTCCACAATTGGTTTCAGCTCTATTAATTCCAATACCAAATGAAGAACATTTTAAGAGAAGCCACCCACATTGTGAGCCCTGTAGTTATTGAAAATATACATATTAGCAAGGAAAACATTGCAGAATAATAGTAGTATGTTAGATAACACTGCACGTGCACAATTGCATTAAAATGAATGGAAAGGAAGCAACATAGAAATTAAATATAACTGTCAGAAATGCCGCATAGACAAAAACCATTAGAAAACACAATCTCCTTTAAAAAAATGTCAAATGAAAGTGCATG
Source organism: Pachyseris speciosa (assembly GCA_016490735.1). Lineage (NCBI taxonomy): Eukaryota > Metazoa > Cnidaria > Anthozoa > Scleractinia > Pachyseridae > Pachyseris > Pachyseris speciosa. Next base: position 233,143 of record JAEMWC010000206.1, on the reverse strand, counting down.
CGATGTCACTACTATAATCGCGAGTGCATGTATAAATGAACACAGTTTCCTCTCTGTGTGACTGTAGGAATTGTAAAACAGCGACAAGACATAATTGATAATTGACACTGAAAAGAGACCTATGCTAATTTGTTCTAGGTAAAGCTTGCCACACAAGTACTTCAGTTCATTTACGTCAGTGACAACGGGTTCAGATTTCCCATTGCCCAATATCCATCTGGGATCTGCACACCAAGCAGCTTGTATTTCTGTTTTTGGGAGGGAGTCCTAAAGATGTTGGAGAAGGGATTTGAGTGAGTATGGAGAAAATTTAAAGTTGGATAGTTTTGAAAGGAATTAGTGACAAGTTCTGTTTGAACTGTACAGAAACTTAGCATTAAATGCTATTGTGACTATAAAGTTTAATAATAATATTGGTACATTTCATTAAATATTAGAGACCGTATACTTACAATAATTACTTATTTGTAAATTTTGTAACTGTAAATTTTTGTAGTGGTTGTTTTACTTTTCAAATTTCCTTCTCTATTTTACTGTCCTGTTTTTTTTCATTCCTAATCAGATTAAATTGTATGAAATAATGTGTGTGCCTTGTATTCTTCCTACACAGAAATACAAGGAAAGTGTGAAATCAAGTGGAGAGGATGACTCCTCACTTGAAGCAGTGGTCGTTCTGTTAGAACACACAAGTGAGCTGGTATCTCTCTTCAACGACAGGCTCTACATCACTTGCACTAATGATGTAAGACTGCAAAAACTGCACAAGTTTTATAATTGGGTGTGCTCCTGGGAAGAAAGCACACAAGGTGATAGCAAGCTATTTATATCAAGTAAATTACTGTTTGATCTGAAATCAATGTGCCTTGGATTCCAGTCATTAGTCCACTACAAATTGTCAAAGCATCCTGGTTCAGTAATCAAGCCTGCCATAGTAAATCAAGACTGTGTGGAGAACCATTTTTGTCAAATCCGTGCTTGTAACGGTCAAAATGACAATCCCACCTTTTTGCAGTAACAGTCTTCACAAAATTCAATTAGATTAGGACAAATCACCATTAGTCCTAAAAGCAATGCCTCCTGTAGTACTAGTGCCTGTACAGGCAATCGACCAAAAATCCCAGCTAGCACTAATCTAAGTTAGCTATGCAAGTAGCTTAAACTTGTGTTTTCAGTTTATGAAAGTGGCATAGTACATTTGCAGGATTGCCACCATTAGGGAAATTATAAATTCAGGAGATTGTCCATTTAATCAGGTCGAAATTCTAAATATTCTACCTAAAAGTCAATCAAAAGTTGGGGAATTTTACTTTTGACTTAAGACCTAGTTTGTAAAATTAATGTAATAATCATTGCTACAAAATTTATTAATTTCTCTGTCTCCATTGCTGACTTTATTGTCCAAGGATGTGTCCTGGATCGTCATTTGTGGTCAGTGAAATGTCAGGAAAATGTCACGAAATATTTTCTCTCTAAATGAGGGGCAACCCTGATTGGTGTACAATTAAATTTAAGGCCATTATTAGGACATACTCAGATTCTCTTTAAGGTCACTGATAGATTGATTAGTTTGTCTTGGAATGTGTGGATTTCATCACATCCAGACCTCTCCATGGATGATCATTGGAGATGTTTATGGGGAAGGGTGTACCAAACATGAAATTATTATGCTTTAGAAGATGAAAATATTCTTGAGTACATGTATATAAGTTTTTGAAGGCGTGGCACAGTGTTATTGTAAATATGTACATCATAGGAATGGTTTGAAATATTTTTAGACACAACACATATTTTACCCTCAAGTTGGGGAGCAGGATGTGTTCCAGGTTCGATTCCCGGACTCGGAGTGATAAGTGGGCTGATTTTGTTCGCTCTCCACTCTCCTCCGAGAGGTTTTTCTCTGGGTACTCCGGTTTTCCTCTCTCATCAAAAACCAACATTTAATTTCATTTGATTTGATTTAGAGTTAATTGATAGACGAAGAGCTACTATGTAGACATGTTCCCAATGAAGCCATTACTGTTATTATTATTATTATTATTGCCGAATAGACTAGAGAGTGTACATAAAATTTTAAGAGTATGCAAGATTTTGTTATATTGGAAAAGTTGGTCATTTTCAAATAAAGTAGTAATTACAATTAAAAAAAATATATCATTATTATTATTATTATTATTATTATTATTATTATTAAGTTTCCAGTCACATGCATAAGTTTTTGAAGGCGTGGCACTGTGTTATTGTAAATATGTACATCATAGGAATGGTTTGAAATATTTTTAGACACAACACATATTTTACCCTCAAGTTGGGGAGCAGGATGTGTACCGGGTTCGATTCCCGGACTCGGCGTCATAAGTGGGCTGATTTTGTTCGCTCTCTACTCTCCTCCGAGAGGTTTTTCTCTGGGTACTCCGGTTTTCCCCTCTCATCAAAAACCAACATTTAATTTCATTTGATTTGATTTAGAGTTAATTGGTAGACGAAGAGCTACTATGTAGACATGTTGCCAATGAAGCCATTACTGTTATTATTGTTATTATTATTATTATTATTATTATTATTGCCGAATAGACTAGAAAGTGTACATAAAATTTTAAGAGTGTGCAAGATTTTGTTATATTGGAAAAGTTGGTCATTTTCAAATAAAGTAGTAATTACAATTTAAAAAAATATATTATTATTATTATTATTATTATTATTATTATTATTATTATTATTATTAAGTTTCCAGTCACATGCATGGCTGATAATCACCTCTTCGAAAACGTATCCTGATGTGTCCATCAGACTCCGAGCTTTCCACTATAGTGAACTGCCTGTCATCCACTGGTAGTGTGTTTGGAATAAATGTGTGAACTGGGATGGTATTCAACAGCTCTTGTGCAAGAACTAACTTCGATGATCTTGACGAAGAGCTGACATCATATGCTTGACACAAAGAAATCATTTCGGATTTAAGGTAGACTCTACTCAGTGAGGCAGGGCCTTGATGTTGGTGAACGAAGCCAACCAATCGGCTGTGAGAAACCCTTTTGTTTTCACTCCTATCGCGAGGATTTCCTGATGAGAGAAAACAAATTTAAGAAACTATACAAGTACATGTATATATGTATAAACAGTATATAAGCTTACTTGAATCCTCTTTCATCTCGCTGATCATATGTATACTAACTTAAGCCATGACGCATTTTAGAAATAAAAGGGAAGCAATTCCATCTACCTTGAAAGGCACACTGTCAGATTTTTCCTTTGTTTTCTTCTGTCATTGCAAAATGCGTTTTCGCAACTCTGCACTCTTCTTAATCAGAGCGCCTCTGCAGAAATCTTTCAAGAATTGTGATGCACCCATGTTGACATAATACACCAAAATCTCTTTCAGCAGCTTTTCGATTAAATCCTGTGTGAAAAAGGAGATTAGCTTATTACATTAGCTTTAAGCGATGTTTATGTTGTGGTTCAAGTTTATCCTTGATAATGTTTCCATTCCTTTGTTTTAAACTAATTATCCTACATTACCATACCCTTAAACAAAGGGTGAAAAAAAATCAAACCAAGTATAAAATTGAACCACAACATATACAAGAAAGGCCTGAAAGGTGAGAAGAATCCCTTGAGAGTACTGCATATTGATTGTACATAATTAATCCTCCAAAAATTTAGTTCGTATATCACTCGTAGTTTTCTTTTGCAGGAGCTGCAAAGAATGGGCATTCTAAGGAGTTAGATTCCAGTCTTTTCTCCATTTTAAGGCGTGTCTATTTATCATAAATTCATTTTTTAAATACCTTGCGACTGTCAACGTCTTCGTACGTGAAACATCGCATCCAACCTTCTTTTAGTTCTTCATCTCTTGCTAGGCTACACATGGCCGCCTCAACCATATTCTCGCACTCTTTTCGCAGTTCATTTATATTCAACAATTCTACTCTTCTTTGCTCAAGCTGCATGAAAAAGAGGTAAGCTTCATCCGATATGTGGAGCAGCCCTCTTTGCCGATACTGCCTTGCCTCCGTCACTTCTAGCGTCTCTTTAAATTTAGACGTTTCTTGAAGCCAGTCGACTGATTGAATGATGTCTTCTTCTAGAAGCTCACACACCCTTTGCTTGGTTTCAACTGTGGCTAATGTAGAGCTGGAAGTCGTGTGGATGTTCTTCCGCAAATAGCTTCTACTCCGAGCGAGAACTTTCCTAACCGCCCATCCACCCACGTGTCGAACTTTTGATCTGCCAACCACATCCATCTCTTGAACGTTGAAAACCACTCCCACCATTCTGTCATTTCCTACGATCAACGCCAATGTTTCTAGAAATTCGAAGTAGATAAACATCGCAAGCTCAACGACGACAGTCCTCTGGGGAGATGTTGTCTGCTTTGCTGCAAAGACAGCGCACACATACTGGGATAATTCATTACTGATGAGGAATTCATAAAGTTTCGACGTCGCCTCTGTAAATCCTTGCCTTCCAATATTAACGACAGTCTGGTTTGGATTTTCTGCAATGTGGTTTTCAATGATGAGAAAGGAATGAAACCACAGCAACTCTATGAGGGATTTCACCTTGACCCAACAGCTGTCGGTTAAAAGAAAGTCAATCGCTCTGTATTTTTCTTCCAGAAAAGTAGAGGCAATTGAACTCGGCGACGCTTTCATCGACAACAGATGGTGGCGGCATTTCATGAAACAATCTTCTGGTGGACTCGCAAGACTTGATTCGTGCCTCGTCAGCCGGTCGTACACATCCAAAAATTCCAACGGAGCAACATCATTTTCGTCCTCAAAGCATTGTCGCACAGGACCATCTAGCAAATCGTTAGGGAATGTAAGCGGCTTGTCGTCTTCCTCGCACACATCAGAGCGATCTGTTACCGATGTTGGCTGACTTACGTTGGCATTGTCAAAGTTCCTTTTACAGCAGCATGACAGGTCTGCAACTGGTGCACACACATGGTGTGAGGTGCACATGTCAACCGCCTTTTGGTGTGGCTTTAACAACTGCCGCGCACTGAAATTTGAAATCTGTATGTTATCTGGGGACTTAACTCGCGAAACAGCAACATAAATTAGTCCAGGAACATATTCACGAGAACAGTGTACAACTGCCGAGGCAACCGTCAAACCTTGTGACTTGACATGTAACTGCATAGGACAAAACAATGGGAAATTGGGTTACGCTCCCAATTTTTTGGCCATTCTTGTTTCTTTTTATCCAAGTTTCCCGTTGAATTTCAACGATGCCAACTTCTTCAAAGGCAACCAAAAGGACTTCGCCTCTCAACCCGGTAAAAACACCAACGGAACCGTTCTTTAAATAGTCATTCTTGTTCCACACAAGCATTACTTTGCAGCCATACTTTAATTGGAGGACTGGTGTTCCTGGCCAACACATGTTTTTGGAACTGTCATTTTCTAAAGATGCCTGGAAGGTTAATAAATCACCAGATAATTCATCGATCTTTTGTCTGTTCCACAATTGCACAGGCACTTTTCGAAAAAAAATGTGTGTTGCTTCTTCCTGTACGGCCAGTGGTAATGCTCTGTTTAAGGACATGAGATATTGTTCTGCTGACCTCGAACATTGAGCCTGTCTTATGTCTGAAAGAGCCGATAGAAATTGCTTGTCATCTTCTGATTCACGCATTAGCTTAGTCAACCAAAACGATGTGTTATCGAGAAGTCGAACAACGGAGAATAGAACATAAACTCTCCTTCATCGAAGAGGTTGGGAACCGGTTGCAACTGTAAAAATTCGCCAACAAGAATTACTTGTTTACCGGCAAACGGCAGGCTCTTACTGAGTTCATTAGTTGCAAGTTCATGATGAAGAAAGTTCACAAGTTCAAACATTCTTCTACTCGACATACTGGCTTCATCCCAGATAATAACATCGAGAGCCGTTAACCTTGCTCGAATAAGCGAGTTTCCTGCCGACCTTTCTACAAGTTGAGGCCAAGGTAGCTCTGCAGTTGAAAGACCATAAAAAGAGTGAACTGTCGATGCTAAGCCACGATCGTACACTTGACAGGCAATGCCACTCGAACAAATTACACCTACTGTCTTTCCACGTGCCTTGAAACATTGAATTATCTGTTTCACAACTTCGCTTTTCCCCACTCCGCCTTGACCCGTAATAAATAAGTTGTGACCCTTGCCGGCAAAATCCAAAATTTCCTTCTGGTCACTATTCAGTTTTATCCTGCCGAAAGGAAATAACCACCTATTTTACTCGCGTCTTGTTATGTGAGCTCTCGGGTAGAAAAACTAAGTACGAATTTTTTCTTAGAACGTAAATTAGTATAAGGTGAATACTTACATGGCTGAGCGATTTTTTTTCTTGTAATCCACGTTACCCAGTGGAAGAAACCAGATACAAATTGACTAGGTACATGATTAAATAAAACTTCGTACTACAGACGTAAATCCTCGAAAGGTTTTCCTCTGCGTTTTGCGAAAATCCCACATTATGTAAACACTTTCGGGCGCGAATTCTATTGGGCGATGGAGACAATGGCCCGTTGGTCGATTCGACCTGAGAGGACCCATGGTTCGAAAACAAAAAGTGACGGTGTGTTCCCTGGCGAGGCTCATTTTGAAAAGAAGGCAGGGTTACCAAGCGGGTTTTCAACGGTCGTGTGTCGAGGTGAATGTGTACTCGGGTCTCTACAATCTTGTGAGCTGTAATTATTGCAAGCAAACTGCCGCTTGGCGTTGGGTTTATGAAGAGGATTGAGTTGCCTAGCGAATCGAAATGAAACTAGAAGATCTGTGCTTGGATTTCAAGTGGGATTTGTGGCCACCCGGCCATTTTGAGCTAAGATTTTTCGCTTCTCGGATCAGGCGTTCCTTATTTCAGTGTGACGCCTTCTTCTTTCTTATGCGTGGAAAACCCAGCAAGTGATAAATTCGCTGAAAAGGCCTCAAGACAGCAAAGTAAGCTAACAGACAACAAGCAAAACAGCGTGGAAGTAAGGTTAGCTATTTTTATTAAGAATTTGACCGTATTTTTGCTTTCTAAGACCGAATGTAAATATTCCCATACAAACTCTTTTAATTTCGCATTGACCGTTATTACGCAAGATGATCATGACACATGACACCCATCACACCGCGTGAGCTTGGGCCACCTGTGAATAGAAGTACAGCTGACTTTTGTGGTATATTCAATTAGTATACATCCTTGCATTTTTGTCCAAATCATCTGCTGTTTTTGTATACATATAGTATACTGCAAAGAAGATGGTGATAATTGTTCTTTTCAGATTGAGTAATGATGTATATAATAAGTATACATCATTGGTCTTTTATCAAACAGTTCAACATTGATGTATACACATTGTATACATAAGCAACTCACCTTAACAATGATGTATACAAAAAGTATACATCACTACAGACAAGAAAGCTGAAGTTTCCTTTGATGTATATTTGATGTATACAAAATATATACACATGAGCTATGTAACACAGACAATGTATACTCTTTGTATACTAAAAGTATACAATTCAAACTTCAATTTTGGTAAGCTATTTTTTTACAAGCTAGTCTTGTTTAATTTCTCCACTTTCTCCTTCTTCCAGCAAAACACTCGCATCGTACTTTGTTCGCTTGTGGTGTTTTTTTTATCCGCTTTGAATTCCGTTACGCATTCATCTGAAAGTAGTTAGGACCCACGAATGTCTGTATTTTTTTTTCAAACGTTTGCTGTCGAAAACTCTTCATTTTCCCTGCTGCTGCTCAATTGTTTTCGACACAAATTAAACTGGCCCAAATTTGCTCGGTGAGAGTGTGCAGCTTGGCCTGGCTAAATATCTATATGGCCTTCAGCTTTTCTTTTTATAATCGCTACATACCAGACTGGAATGGTGTTCCATCGAACATCATGCATGCACCTTCTTTAAATTCCTATCTATTACATTATTTGTGTCAATTTTAAATCAGATGTAGCTTGTGGGTGACAAGTATGTAATTTAATTAGGTTAGCTTTGGATTGTATTTCAATTTTAGTGTCAATCTCAAAGCAGGGGTGACTTGTAAGAGACAAGTATTTGATCTAATTTGATTAGGTTAGCTTTGGGCCACGTTTAAATTTCATCTCTTAGTTTTTAGAATGTATATATATATATATATATATATATATATATAT
>JAEMWC010000206.1:160000-217500 GCA_016490735.1 Pachyseris speciosa | reverse complement strand
CGGCAGTGTCGAAGTAGTGGAACACCAACGACCACAGAAAAGGCAGATTTATGTAGATGCTATAGTGGATGACCCATGGTTTGTTTGCACTGGAGAATCGTTGAAGTCTCTTACAAAGTATTTCGCGGGAAATCCAAAATGCGAATTTTGTAGTGAAGATTACAGGTGGTGTGAATGACATTTTCAAAGCAGGGCCATATCTGCCGGTTGGAAGTGCCTTGTGTCTGCAGCGATTCAGTTGTGTGGCTCAGTTCAGGCTTGGACATCCTGCCAAGTATTTTGCAAATGTGAGGTGTTATTTCTTGTATTTTATAAACAAAGTTATTCTAATGATGTTATGTGTATTTAGGTCCTAATACTTCTTTTCCACATTAGAGTGCACATTGTTACATGAAGTCTCGGATCCTGATTCCAGTGATATAAATAAAAAAAAATTGACTCACAATCAGGTGTTACTACAGCAGTTTCAATTCTTTTATATTTTCCTGCAGGATGGTGCATGCATTCACTTGCACTGGTCTAACTGAGACCCAGTACCATAGCTTTGGTGAAGCAGCAGGTATTGGCTCAGTCATGGACAAGACAATAGACACAAGTGGGTTATTTTCTTACAGTCTGATTTGGCAAGATGCTTTGCCTTTAGGTTTTAATGTTTAGTTGTCTTACTGTGAATTACTGACATGCAATCTCCATTGAGTGGGACAAACAGTGGATGTGCTCATGATCGCTTGTTACACCTCTTGAAAAATCATTATAATGATGATAACGATAACTTCAGACTGTACCAGGCTTTAATGCAAGGAAACTGTCTCTCTTATATCAGTTCCCATACTAATTTGGAAGAAAATAATTTTCTAAAGCAACAATTTAATGACTAATTTGCTGCTTTAGCTGAATATTTACTGCATGTGACTTGTTTTTACTGTAGTTTACAAAGATAATGGCTTTGCCTACATGGCTATTGTATGGGAGCTTACATTACAATCGATGGGAGAGGCTAGAAGGGAGATTCAGGGGACCAATCATCATGAATGGTGGTGATGTGAGTAGAACCTATCTTGAAGCATAAGAGATGATTCTGCTACAGTTCTAAACAATTTCCAAACTGACACTTAACAACAACAACAACACTTTTGTGTGCAGTGATTTTCAATTGAGCCTTGAAAGTGAATTATGATTGCTTTGGATTTGCATTGCTTCGCTCTGTGCATGCATTTCCCTGCGCTGATCAGTTTTAATTTTGGTTATGTCTAATTGTTTCGAATTCTGATTGGCTAATTGCTCTGTTTTGGTCTGTTATGATTATTTGGTTAAAGTAATTGCCTTGGTTTTAGGACACTTAATTGAAAACTGCTCTATACTATTGAAATGTATGATGTTAATTTCTTTATGGACTCTTATTCTCTTCAGTGCATAATCACTGATGCTAGGCATGACTCCAGTAGAGCTGCCATGCATTCCACGGTCTCAGCGATTTCTATGAGGTGAGGATATGACAATCTTTTATTGATTATTGAAAGAAAGACTACCTTTACCTCTCTTTACCTTTTACTCAGGACTAATATAGTGTTAATGTTTTTGGTTTTAGCAACAAAAAGATCATTGCTGTCTGTAATTGGAGTCGTGAAAATGAGAGAAGTGCGCCTAGCAGGGAAGTGCCCATGACAAAGGAAATGATCACCAATCTTACTGAAAACCATGGTTAGTTATATAATAATTTGTTTGATTTGGTTAACCCTCCGTGTGAGATACTTGGAAATTAATGATTTCTATTCTGTTTCCATCACAAATAGGTCATTATGTTATAGAAGTTGCACATGACTGTGTCATGGCACTGAAGACGTGGTTCCAGGGCAAAGGGATCAAGAACTCTTTTGATACATGGCATGGTAAGTGTAATTGAGAGATGATCATAAATTATGTGATTAGGATCCTAATTCCAAGTTATACCAAAACTGTAGTAAAAACCTTACCCCATAGGTACAAAGGGAGTGGCAAGGGACATGAAGAAGATATGCAGTGGTACACGGCGTGACGAGGGAGTCAAATGGTTCACAGAACTGTCTGACAAAGGTAAATATATTTGTGACCTCACACGGGAAAACGTACACTAATGGCTACCCGTTAAAATGGGTAAAACACACAGCTGAGAAACAGGTTTCAAACGAATATCAAAAGCGTTAAAACGATTTCCTAGGTCGTTTTAACAGCCAAGCACAAATTTTAAACGAATAGGCTAAATTGTTTTCACGGCCAAGAAAAATTTTCAAACAGATTGGCTAAAGTGTTTAAACAGTTGAACGAAGCGTTAATTAAAGTATGGGTAAAAATCGTTTAAACGGCCGGTCATGCAAAACGTTAAAACAGACGGGCAGGATGGTTTTAACGGCCGGTCATGCAAAACGAATAATTATGGAACAGTCATTTTAACAGCTAGTGAAGAAACAGAAAATAATTTCTCAATGCAGCCTGTATAATGGGCATTTTATTTAGCTGAGCACAAAGCACGAGACACCGTAAAGATTGCCGTGAAGCATGAATAGCCGCAGTGTTTTCACTGTTTCTTCAATCAGTGCACTGGCAAACATTGGGAATTTTGTCATCTTGGTTTTCTTTAATGTTCGAGACACTTTGTCACTCGATGTAAAACATATACAGAACGGCAAATACAGCAAAACATTCACTCTCGTCCCAGTCTCACTCTGTACGTGACTTGCCCGTAACCAGGTAACAATGTGATTTGTTTTGACTGTCGATCTAATCAGCCAATCACCACTTCGATGAACACGTTGTCAATCGAGGTGACTACTCGACTGTCTTCTCTTGATTTATATCGATCCAAAAATGGCAGAATCTACTGAGGCGAATTTTGATCAAGGTGAGAATGACGAAATAGTATCGAAAGTCAAGAAATTTATGAGAGATGGTTGTGGATGTTCTCGAGGTGTCAAAGGTGGCCAATGTTCCCAACAATTTTCGCTGGAAGCTGTGCTGGTGAATGTAAACAACTGCATCGAACTCTCCCATACAGAGCTTGATTTAGTCGTATTGGCAAACATTCAAGCCTTCACTGGCTTCGAAGTTATTGGCGAGAAAAGAAAGAAGTCCACAGTGTAATTTCCTGTTTCAATCCCTTCCTATTTGCAAGGAAATGTTCCTAAATCTCTACGCAGTGAGTTACTTGCAGTTTCGCCGACTAAAAGAACATTATGAAAATCATGGAATTTCACAACGAGTCCATGGAAATAGCAAGAGACTTCCCAAAAACACACTTCCACACGCCGTCGTTGAAGATGTCAATGCCTTTTTGAGCAATTACGTCGAGGAAAATGCTGTGCTACTTCCCGGAAGGATTCCTGGTTTCAAGAACGACAACATCAAACTTCTTTCTTCCAGTGAAACGAAAATGAGCGTGTGGCGTTCTTTCAAAACAGCATGCGAAGCAGCGGAAAAACAAGCCGTCAGCTATTCTAAATTCATTGAACTGTGGGTACAATTTCATCCTACTGTTGTAGTAGCTAAGCCTATGACTGATCTGTGTTTTACATGTCAGTAGAACACGTCAAAACTACAACGATCTGCTGATCTTCCTGAGAGGGAAAAATCAGCTTGCGTCCAAAGTCAACAATAACATTTGAACTGTGTACAAACGGAACGGGAACTGTATAGAGACGTCTGCAGTAAGGCGAAAAGCACTTTTGAAGCATTGGAGGACAGAATCAAGTTGAATGAAAGCCATGACGCCTGTTCTCTCAATGCTACCATACATTATTCCTTTGACTTTGCCCAACAGGTTCACATTCTGTCCAACCCCATGCAGCCAGGTCCTATCTATTTTAAAACTCCACGGAAATGTGGCATTTTTGGCATCATGTGCGAGGCAATTCCTCGGCAAGTGAACTACCTCATAGATGAAGCAGTCAGGTTGGGAAGGGTGCTAATACGTGCACCATTTTTTCGAGAATCATGGACTTGGCGAAACTGATGTCCACCTACATGCAGATAATTGCTCTGGACAAAACAAGAACAACTACTTTATTTGGTATCTGGCATGGCAAACAATTCTGCAGCTTCATAATTCAGTCCACTACTCATTTCTGGTTGCAGGGCATACATAGTTTGGCCCCGATCGCTGTTTTGGAATTATCAAACGAGCGTACAAAGTAAATTATGTTTCATCACTCTACGAACTTGCCAGGATGGTGGAGATGTCAAGCACTGCTGGACTGAACAAAGCCCAGTTAGTTGGAGCGCATGATGGGAGAGTAATTGTTCCCGTATACAACTGGACAGCATTTCTTGAACAGTACTTTACCAGAGTTCCAAACATTAAAAGGTACCATCATTTTCGATTTTCTAAAGATGAGCCTGGCAAGGTTTATTTTAGAGAGTTCAACACATCTGCTGAACAGTCTCTAATGCTACTAAAGAGCCGTGCAGCCTTGGCGTCACCCTCAGTCCTCCCACCCAAGTTGCAGCCTGAAGGATTAAGTCAAGAACGAAAGCAATACCTTTACCGTGAGATCAGACAATTTTGTAAGCCTGGAACAGAAGATCTTGTTGCACCAGTGCCATAAACTTGCTTTATACCATTGAGCTGCTTAAGATAGTATTTCAATCTGTAATAAATTTTCTTTTAAAATACTGTAATAAAGGTAAAGTGGCAACATTTTTGCAATTGGAAAGAGTGGCTTCCTTCTATTCTCTTATGCTTTGCACTTGGCTATGATACAGAGAGGCACTTCACACTACCTGTGAAAGGTGTTCTTCATCGTAACAACAATTATTTCATATTCGTGTTTGGCTAAAAATGAATGCACAAAATGTGGGCTGAGTTTGTTGGTTCTGTACTCTGCTCTGAAAGGTTTCCCTTCGGGTACTCCAGTTCTCCCCTCTCCCCAAAAACCAACATTGATTTAATTTGAGACTTATAATTAGATTGCTGGACACCAGTTGATACCAGTTGATTGTATGGTCAGCTGATTGGTTTTTCCAGGATAAATAAAGTTTATTAACGTTAGAAAAACAAGCAGAATCGACCATATATTTTATTAAGTATCGAAAATAACTTCTTTCAAAATTAATATATAGTTGTTAAGAAAAGTGTTCCTTATGTGTTGGCAACAAATCATTCAAGTCTGACAGAAAGAGATCTAATATTTTCCTGCAAATATTTAAATTTTATACGTATTGTACACCAAGTATATCGGTGTTGTATTATACTAGTGTCCCCAATATAAATTAAGTCTGTCTAGGCTGAACACAGACACTTAAATAAAGGTTTTACTTATTAATATATAGTTACAAGATGTTTGCAGATGCGAATTCAGAGATATATTTCAAGAAATAAGCAATATTTCGAAAGCAAAAAGGTGATCTGAGGAGTTTTCATCGCACGTCAAATCGATCCGTTTCTTCGATATTATTTTGCGAACACTTGTTAAGCCGTGTATATGAAAGTTTAATGATCGCTTATGTCGATTCTTGGGATGACGGTCCAAATCTTCATCACTTGAGTTTCCTTTAGGATCGTTTTCATTTCCAAAATTCAGTCGAGGAAATCTAGACTGTCTAGTTCAAAACTCCTTGATGTGGCCATATTGCATTGCACCGAGAAAATGCTCCATTATGTTAGGGACACTGAAGCTTCTTACACCAAACTCGCTAGGTGATTGGCTTAATTTATTGAGTTACGTGGAGGGATCGGAAGTAATGTGAATTTTTTCTCTTGCAACCCAATCCCCAATAACAGTATACCACTTAGAATAAACGTCATTTTTTCAGTACTCTTTTTATTTCGTTTACAAACAGTTGTTTCAAATTCCGTCCTCAACTTAACTAGTGGTTACATGATCGTTGTTACAATTAAAATCACTTCTTTTCAATTTTCCCTACCTATATTAGCGAACTTAGCAGCACGACACTTTGAACTAATTCTACCCTTAATGTTTCTCCACGACTTTTCCTTTTCCACTGGACAGTCAATGGGGAACTTACTGAAGACTAGAACCTTAAGTGAATTGAGTTTAGTGGCATCTAAACGTTCCTTCCCGTGTGTTCCATCCGTGTTACTTTTATTTAGCTCTCCTTTAGAAAAGAAAAACGGAAGCAACTTGAGTGCACACCTGTGCCACACCTTTTCCTTTTCCAAAACCTTCTGGATGCACTGCACTTTGCGTGGGGTGACACAGCGTCGAATAAGATCTTCACTGACCGGTGTGGACACTGGATTGATGGTGTTCGCAGCATGAAGGACAGGTGTTGCAGGGCTGACTGGTTTGGACAGTAGATTGGCGGTGTTCACAGCATAAGGAACCGGTGTTGTGGGCACTACAGGTAAGGGACTGGCAGGAACCTCGCTCAGACTTGCTAAAGCCTCAACATCAATTGTTGTCAAGTCATCTGGAAAGTCTTCCGAAACAGCAACGGCATTCATGGGCACATTGACCTGTGGGAAACAAAGAAACATTCTCATAAGTGACACCGAAGATTTTAAATAAAGCTTGCAACAGCTCACAATAACATTACCTGGGTATTAATGGGATCTGAATGTTGCTAATGTAGATTATTCAATAGCCTGCGTAGTAGACGTTAACTAACCCCGGTTAGTAACGTCTGTGAAGCAGCGCCCAATTCTTCGTTCCGTACCAAAATTTGAGTACGCGTTATGATTGGCTCGTCAACAAAAGCCTTTTGTTAATGCGCCAATCACAGCATGTAATCAAATTCTGGTACAGAACAAGGAATTTGGCGCTGCTTCGCAGACGTTACTTACCGGGGTTAGTTTACGTCTGCGATGCAGGCTAATTATTCAAAGGCTGATTCTTTCGAATTGTTCTTCAAATCAATAACATGTAATAAATTTCTCCAAATAAAACGTTTGTAAGTTTTCACATTTGTCATAATCTTACTAACTTCGAACGGTGCGACCTCATACGTGACGCCGAAGATTTTAAGAAAAGCCAGCAACAGCACACAATAACATTACCGGTATTAATGTATCTGACTCTTACTTAAGCCCACCGCACACATGAGGAAAGAGCTGAGCTGTGTGCGGCGAAATTTTGTGAGATTTTCGCCTCGTGAGGCCGTGAGATCAATATCAAACATGTTTGAAACGGCTGAGCGATCTGTCTCGCGAGGCATTTTGCTCAGCTGTTTCCTCAAGTGTGCGGCGGGCTTAATGTAGATTATTCAAAGGCTGATTCTTTGGAATTGTCCTTCAAAACAATAACATCTAATAAATTTCTCAGTAAGTAATGAAGGCAGTTACTTTCGGAAATTTACGGTAATAAACCTACCAGGGTAGCATGTTTCTCTAATGATTCCAGGCGCTGCTCGATCCGTTTCAGAGCCTCCGTCACACTTCTATGACCGCGACAGAATCTTCTATCCACTCCACCATCTATGAGAATAACATTAGAGAACATTTTTCTTTGCACATTCAAGTTTCACGAGTGTTTGTACAACATGACTGTGAAAAAATGTTTCTATTTCCTTTAGATAGTAAGGTATATTTCATCACTCGTATATTTCGATTATATCCTGAATGCAAATTCTCAACTCCAACATTACGTCAACAATTCGAGCTATTGTAGTTGTGTTTCTATCGAGTTATAGACACATGACTGTTAGTGTGCATTTTATCGACGGCGGTCGTGTTTTAAAAATCATTCACTAATCTGAGGGTTTTTGTGCTGTATAGAGTAAGATAGCAATCACCCCTTATGGTTACATTAATTTATATAGCAACTTGTTATTTTTAACTAACCTTACAGAACTTTTCTTGTGATTCCCGCATGTTTTTTACCGCATCGACGTTGGCATGCTGCAAATCGCAAAGCTGAGTCTTGAGAAGGGTACACTCCTCGGTTTTGGCCTCAAGCTGCTTTCTAATGGAGCTTAACTCGTCATTCTGGCTAATGGACTTGCTGGCCTCACCGGCTGACTCCTTTTCCACTATCTTAGCATTTTTTGCAGCACGATTAGTTGCCCATTCCTTCTCTCGTGTCTTTTGCTCGGCCACCCACACTGCATAGGGATCTTCTGCTGTTCCCAGAGTATCAGAAGGAAGTACTGAACTGGTGACAGTTCTGTTGACATAAGTAGACATAAATGATACGATTAGTATAAAACTTGACAATACTTTAATGTGGGTGTGTTCTAAAAAGAAAATATCAGTCTTTTTCCACACATTTCACGTCAAAATAACCCATACATAGTTCCAGAATACATACCTTCCATTGCTTTTGGCTCCCAACTCTCAGCCACTTCGGCATTGTACCATCTGGACCCGAACTTAACTTTAACGGCATCGCCTGGTCTTAATGGATCTGGAGTTCCAGTTTCACTTTCAGGCAGTTTGATATTGCAGCGCTTTGGCCAGTGTGCATGATCTCTCCACCGGCAGGTGGTTTTCCAAATTACCTTAACCTTAGCATTTAGAGACATAATGGCGAGTACAATTTCCCGTCGTAATGTGGAGTTAATACTCGTTACTCTCTGAAAACAGTCCTTTTATATCTTGCGGAGGATCCAAATTTCAGAACTGCTCCTTTACAGCAAGTTGATTGGTTAATTTAGTTCCTATTATAGCAATAGGACCACTAAATGCCTTGGCACTTTTTGTTTTGTAATTCTTATCACTTTGGAACACAAAACTTTTCCAATGGAATCTCACAGGCGTGTACTTTTCCATGTAGAAAAAAAATTATATGTGAATGGCGCATCATAGAAACTTTGATAAAACTAAAATCTTTGAAATTCAACAGAGAGCATTTCACCTTTTGAATCATCGATTTATCCCAAATAAAACCCGTGACGCGTAATAAAACAATAACAGCTGTCGGAATGGACTTGTCGGCGTTTGTCAAAAGCCAAAACAAAAAATTACACACCGCCTGAAGGAAACTTTAACAACAATCCCTACCTATGAATAGAGTATTTCACCGGTTGAATCATCGACTTATCCCAAGTAGAACCGGTGAAATATTTTTTCGGTACTTGCCGTGACGCGCTGTCGGAATGGTCTCGTCGATCGTCGGCACTGCGCGGCAAAAGACAGAACTTTCCCTTGCAGAAAAACTACACAGCGCATCAAGAAAACTTTGATAGAACTCCCTACCTATAAATGGAGAGTATTTCACCGTTTCAATCACCAATTTATCCCAAGTAGAACCGGAGAAATATTTTTTCGGTACTTGCCGTAACATATAAGAAAATAATAACAGCTGTCGGAATGGTCTCGTCGGCTTGGCAAAAGAGGAAAGTTTCCCTTGCAGAAAAAGTGCACAGCGGATCAAGAAAACTTTGATAAAACTCCCTAGCTATAAATAGAGAGTATTTCACCATTTGAATCACCGATTTATCCCGAGTAAAACCCGAGAAATATTTTTTTCGGTACTTCCCGTGACATGTAAGAAAATAATAACAGCTGTCGGAATGGTCTCGTCGGCTCATGGCAAAAGACAAAAGTTTCCCTTGCAGAAAAACTACACAGCGCATCAAGGAAACTTTGATAAAACTGCCTACCTATAAATAGAGTATTTCTCAGTTTGAATGATCGATTTATCACAACTAGCAGTGGAGAATTTTTCCATACTTGCCGTGACGCGTAAGAATTAAACAATAACAGCTGTCTAAGTGGACTTGTTGGCGATTGTCAAAAGATAAAACTTTCCCTTGCAGAAAAAACTACACAGCGCATCAAGGCGTTAGATAAAACTTCCTACCTATAAATAGAGCGTATTTCGCCGGTTGAATGATCGATTTATGTTCTCTAGAACCGTAGAATTATTTTTTTCGGTACTTGCCGTGATCCTCTTTACCGGTTCATCGATTGTTACTCATCAGTCATTCTGCTATTCAAGGTTAATTCTGTGACTGTTCGAACCCCTTGCTCGCAGCTTCTCTTTGATTTTTTCTTTGCCGTTCAGAAGGATGTTGAAAAGTGCTTGCCGTTTTAACGGATACTAGCAATTAGCGTTTCAACGGATGTTCAGATTTTTATTAACGGATAGCCCTCTCCGTTTAAACGAATGTTAAAGATTTTTATTAACGGACAGCTGTTGTCGTTTTAACGGATGCGAAAATTTTACAAACGGTTATGAAAGCTGTTCGAATGGTTTGATGTTACCATTAAACGGTTTGCCAAATGTTTAAAACGGTTTTCATGAACCGTTTAAACAGATAACAAACGGATTATAAACGGTCTCATCCGTTTAACGGATAGCCCTTAGTGTACGTTTTCCCGTGTGAGGTCACATTTTTCACAAAGGATATATTTTTCAGAGGACCTCTACAAATAACTGCTTTTTTTATTGTTACAGCAAAAGCCACAAAAACTCACTTTTATTGGGCCATGAGGAACAACAATGGCACAGAAGCTGGATTTCAGCAGTATCTGTTAAATATTGTGGACCACTATCAGGTTAATTTTTCATCTAAAAATGTAACGAATTTACAATAAAATTACGGTTTCAGCTCTCTCTGAAGGAGCATTCTTGTAACTGAAGTGTAGGCTTGTATGTGCTCAATATGGAGGACATATCTTTGTCCTCATTAAAATACCGGTAATGCAACACCACATTGCAATAAATTTCACATAAACTAACCAAATTAGGTATGCATACTGTTTCAAATGTTACTTATTTATTACAGTGTTCATCTGTGATTCATGCTTGTTGCAGGGAAAACATGAGTTATGTCACCATGGCTCAAGGTGCAAACACGAGGGGTACATCTGTAGCAAGAAGTTGACTGATCCAAACGCTGCAGATGTGTACAGGACAGCAATAATGAAGACAACAATCTACAAAAATCCATCTGATTGCCTCCTGGCAAGTGTGCAAAGTTTGTTCAAAACTCTATCTACCATATGGGATGAATCTTTCAATACACAATATTTTTAGAGGGATCTCCTACATACCTGCCCGCATATGTCCTTTTTGCACTGCAGCATACATGCATAACAATTAAAGCCATCGTGCTACTGGGTGTTTAGGGGAATAGATACTACTAGAAACCTTTCCTTTGCTATTAGCTTGACTTTTTTTCTCAACATTCTTTTCAGTGCCGAGACACCTTCTATATTGAGTCCTTTCATGTTGTAGTCCTTATATATGCTCCAAAAAGGATTCATTTTGGTGATGGAACATATGAGATGAGGGTTTATCTTGCCATATTAGATTGGGTATGTTTGCGAACTTAGCGCTATTAATTTTGGTAGCTGTAAAACCTGCAGACAAAATATTTACAAATTAACCCTACTGAAGTATACCTAATTGTATTTGTAACACTGCATGCAATGGATAGACTTGTTCAAAGATAAGTCGGGGGCATGGTTGGAGAAACTGAAATGTAATTTTTGATTTCAGAATGAGAATGTTGGCCGAGATGTTTACTCAGTGCAGTACCATCAGCATTCACGGCATCCCGGAAGAAAGAAACAAAATATCTGCTGCTCCACTACCATTGTGAACAGGTCAATTATCACTGGAAATGTGAATTACATAGTTTTTGTCCATGTAAATAGGGTAGCACCCAGGCCCCTGCACCACTCAATTTGATTTCTCTTTTTCCCACTCTCCCCAGCTGTACCCATCTTGAAGCATACTGTATCTGGACATAAGCAACAAATATCAGCTTGTTTTCCATATAAATACCCTGATTGTTGCTTTTGTTTTCTTCTTGCAGTTGGGAATCTGAGAATGATTTGATTGACATGTGACTGATTGATTGCAGAGTGACGACACAAAAAATGGAAGATGGAGTGAAAAAAAAGGCTCCTTTAGGAGCCATCCAATCTTTGAAAGTCATTGGCCTTCAATTTATTTATTTATTATATTTTATAGTTTTATTTGGTCTCATTTCTACGTTCTTAGGGATATGGATATATTATTTTTTTACCCTTTCTTTCCTAGAAAAGAAAATAACAGGTCATCTCTCTCTTGAGTACATCATTGGTATTAAACAACCTACAGAGTTGTCTCTTTTTTTGCCATTTACACTTGTGTTATTTATACCTTCAATCATACTGACAGCCAGCATTACTCCATGCCTAAACCCTTTTTGGCCTATTCTAGGTTTTGATACCTTTTGGAATGTTTTGACATTAGGTCTGTGTATGTTCCCATTGTGGTTGGTCTTTGGATTTAAAAAAAAAATAGAATAATTGCTCTTGCTTGGGTGAGTTGTCACCAAGTCTTACCATGCCAAATAACAGTTCAATCAGCAATGTGCTTGTATTATTTATTATGGCCCAGGCCCAGGTTTAGAGTTTGATGTCATGCAAACGTTATGATGATACAACTCCTTTATTACTTCAGTAGTGTTCATAACTGTGATGATCATTCGCATATTCATCCTTTATTATTGTTGTGTTGTTTACATGCTAATGATTAATGCTTTTGTTCACAGTGATCTGTGAGCAAGCCATATTGGACAGGCTCCAGCTATGCTGCAGAGTTGGAGGTGGTATATATCATGTTTTGCTGGCTTTTATTTCTTCCACGTTCTACTGTACTATAAATGAAATAAAGAACAGACAAAAAGATTGGGGTCGTACTGTTGTCTTTTGACCAATGAAACTACCACCATCCATTCCCATCCCCCATTCCCTCCCATCCCCCCTACCAAGGGATTTTCTTTGCTTGTTTTCTTTTTTTTTTTTTTGCAAATCACACTTTTATTGATTCTTTATGACCGATGGTGACCGCAATACGGTACTCCGTCAGGGTTGGGCCATCTCTTCCTTACGTCCTCCACCACGCAGACTGGCATTACTTCCCACACGTCCTCAATGTAGCAACCCAGGGCGTCTTTCCTTTGGAAGTAGACATCGTCACGTCACAAGCCTTTTCTCTTTAGAATGGTGTAAAACGCCCTGTAGTCTGCCTTTCTCTTACAATGATTTGTCATGCATTGTGGGCCATGCGCTCGCAGTCTGGCAGGCAGGTTCTCGCTCCTGAGAATGCAAGGCGAGTTTCGACAGAATGTGCAGAACTGCTCGTGTGACATGTTTTGTTCCAAATGAATACCGTTGTTTTCAGCGGAAACAATCTCCCGCTGGAGGTCATTGAATTCCTTTGGTGCTTCCTCAGTTACTGTCTGAACTTGATCAACTGCAAACACTTCTTGATCTTCTTGTTTCGGAGAAAGAAATAAAAGCAGATAAATTTCATATTAAATGATAGGTTATTGAACTTGCAAACTTGACGACATATCAAGCGCTTGAGATATGTAGCTGACATTCGAAGCCGGTAAAATGGCGCCATAATAATTTGTACTGAAGCGTACCATTATTGTGAAAGAGCTAGAGGAATTCCTTAATAACTGCTCTAGAAAACTCTAAAAGTCAATCTTATGGAAAGGGACGACGATGTTTCAAGATTCATTTCTTTTTCAAGAACGTAAACAGTGGGTAAATATGACAAGTTGTGGTCATGAATATTTATGATTTACGCTCTGGTGGTTACGAATTGGCGGACAAACATTGCAATATAGAAACAAAAGGACTGTGACAAAAGGAAAAAAGCTTAGGTTAATATTGCGTACTACACTTTCTATGGATATTAAGGCTACCACAGCAGTTTTACCTGGTGTAGGTGCATTTTTCTTGCGGGGCTTTTCCACTTTCACGATCTCGCCACCATTGATCATTAGCCAACCACTTAATTCTTCAATTAGTGAATCATCCAGTAGAATAGTTACCTAAAATCGCGCAAATTTCAAAGATATTTAGTTTTTGGGTATTGATGGCCGAAGAAAAAGGAAAGAAAACACAACTTTGCATTATGCTTACCCTTCTTGTCTTCGAGTCGTCGGCCATTTTGGATTGACCCGCACTGGTCGACGTTTGATTGGCAAATGAGCCATGGGCTTCCCAGGGAAGCCTCCTTTTATAGCGCGCCTTCGTGTTTAAGGCAGGTAGTAATGTACTACACTCCAAGGCAATTGCCTTGGAGAATGTTGTACATCAGTACTATTATCTGATGGTACAATTTCATGACTCCTTAATTTTTATACAAACTATATCTTTTTCCCAATTGAAGTGCGTTTGAATGTCCGCATGATCACCAGCAATGCATCATTTAAGTGTTTCAGAAATACATCAGCCATTACCAAAGGACCCCACGAGGGACATGATTAAGAAAGCCAACCAAAGAATACTTGAACCACATCGCAAGGGGAACATTGACAATGAAACTAAGGAGTATTTGTTGGCTTGGGGAGATGAAAGAGCGAGAAGATTTTATCTATTGCCTAAGATACATAAGGAGGGGTGCCCAGGACGTCCGGTAATACCAGCTTGCAACACACCTACAGAGAAAATTTCAAGATTTGTAGACTACCATTAAAGACCTTTAGTTCCTACCATCAGTTCTTACATACAGGACACAAATGATTTTTTTGAGAAAACTAATGAACACAGGCACTTTACCAGAGGGAGCGATATTAAGTACAGTAGATGTTGTGGGGTTATACCACCACATACCACACGATGAAGGGCTATAGGCAATGAAACAAGCATTGTTGTCATGGGATTCAAATTTGGATGAAAGCAAAAAACTAGGGGATCTTAAGAATGACTTAGTGGATTTAACGGAAATAGTCGTTAAAAACAAGAACTTCGAATTTGATGGAAAGCATTTTGTCCAGAAACTAGGCACTTCGATAGGAACTAGTATGGCACCATCTTATGCCAATATTTTTATGGACAAATTGGAAAGACAATTAATTTCGGAGGCTGAAATAAAACCTCACACTTGGTGGTGTTAGATTGACATTTTTATAATTTGGACAGAGGGGGAAGAAAGTCTTAGAGATTTTATTGATTACTTAAATAATGCACATGTAACAATCAAGTTTACATCAAAATGGCCCCACGAAGACAGAATTTCTGGATTTTAAAGTGATTAATGACTCGGGAAAACTAGAGACGGATCTTGTCACCCAAGCAATCTGTTTGACTCTGTTCATTGTTTTCACTTTCAAAACGATAACGACGAGGCCAAACATCAATGGAAGCTTCTGAGGTTTCAGCAACATCACTGTCGTAGAATTGCATTCATTTTCGCTGGTTACATCAGATAAAATCTCCTCTGAACTGGTGCTATCAACACGAGCCGCCATAATAATTACAGTGGAATTTCTCTATTGCACAATATTTGTGATCCACTGCTTACGTCACCAAACACCCGCCATTGTTTTAACTGGAAGAGAATCATTCAGAGAAATTTCGTTTTTTCACCCTAAATATTTCGACTTGGCCAAAATAAATGGTAAAACCTTTTCACTGTCACATTTAGCCACCAATGAAAAAAAAGTCATACTTTTTGGCTTACATGCCCTTTCATTAAACTGAATCACTGTTCAACTATTTTACTGTGCTATTTGTGTGTCATTTGTTTCAACAGATAATGGTCCTTATTACCACAACTCAGGTTTCTTGTTTTACTTGACCGAAGTCAACAAGGTATTTAATGTCAAATTGGCCGAGTACAACAACTTCAAGGCAGGAGAAGGGAAAGTCCAAGCTTGACACCCATTTTACGCACATTAGTCACAATATTGTACAATGGGTGAGGGTTGGAAACAACCTCAAGGCTTGAAATAATGGCAGGTAAACGGACAGTGTCCGGTCAGAATTGGGTATTCACCAGACAAATCTTTGGATTGTCGGACATGTTGTATGGTCATTTTATTTGATAAGCTCAAGAGACATAATTCGTGCTCCTGAAAAAAAGATATAAATGTAGACAGAGTTGTGGTATTGGTTGCAAAATTCTACCTGGTGTCACAGACAGCCTAAATCACCTACTGAGAATCATGTCAGATCCGGCTGCACCGGGGGCTAACAAATTCCTCCTAGTTGCATTCAAATTTCATGAATATGGTGGTGTTATCCATATGCCAGCGACCATTAATATGATGATATCTCTGGTTCTGCAAGGCGTACAGAGATGATTAAAAATACTGTTTATGGTGCACCGTCTAAAAAGGAGTAACATTAAAACTCATGTACGCGCCACATCTTTTTGAGGAAATTTTGGGCTCAAATCGTGGGTGCAGCTTATATACAAAACCATTGCTTTCAGAGAGAGTAAACTGGCCTCTATGGGGTCACACTACGGGGGTGGCATCACACTTTTCTCCACTACGTGCGAGAAAATACCACGCTCTTCGGGAGAACTTGCGAGGTAAATGGCCGACCATTTTGTTGCCTTTCATTACTCGCATACCGTTTTTATCCTTGGGGTTGTTTAACTCTCGTTATTAGACAAGTTGTTCTCCCATCGATGGCTTCCATACGTCTTTATAAACATGATATCCATGCACAGCTGATGGGAATGAACCTTTTCATGTTGTTTACTGATGGTGGTAGGTCTATGTACTACAAAAGTAACAACATATAATTATCATTGCTGGGTTTCTTTGTGAGGTTAATTAACAATTATTCCATGAGCGCACGTTGGATATTTTGATCGCCTGTATTTTCCATGCCATGGTATTATACCTACATCATTTTGTATGTGGTCTTTGCCCCGTAGGGACTTTTACCTTGGAGTCAAGAACACATTAGGTTTCGAGATGTGAAAGTCTTTCTGCACTTTGTGCAAAGATGGTAACTGGTTCCTTCCATTCGTGAACCACTCAGTTGAAGAGATGAGTCAGAACAATCCCACTTCTTTTAACTATATCATTTTAAATTCTTTTAAAGATGATTCTCAGGTAGTGTGACACTGCATGCAATAAAGACAGGTTGATGACACCTTATCTTTTAAAATCTGATTATTCCCCTCTGCGTAGTCCTTATAACCCCTGCACTCCGAAGAGTTTCTATGTAAATTTTAATCTGGTTGACGCCAAACAATTTAACTCACTCATGAGGTAGGAGCAAAAGACTTAAAACCTATCTCCCTTAAGCCTTTCACTACAAAAGTGACTTAATACACCTATTTCATTCTGGCTATCTCCTAAAACAGTAACTAGTGAATGAAACTAAACAGATCGGAAAAAGAACAGCTACGTATTACCACTTTTCATAATGGCAACTTCATTTCTTTGTCATCAAAAAATATTAATATACATCAACTAAGAGAATAATTGAAGGGATGCATGGAATAAGGTCCTATGTGTGAATAGTGTAATGTCAAATTCTCCTTGTATTTAATACAAGTTAATTTGGAAGAATTTAGCAATGTGTCAGAAGTCACTTGAGGCTTTTTTCCAGACACTCCTTCAATTATATTCAGCTACTATATTTAGCCCTAACGAATGTGATGATGATGACCTTTAATAGATCTAGAGTCATGCCTGATTTATATCGAAATGTACATCAATCTTATAATTATATGATTACTAAATGTTGATTTACCCCACTTATAATGATGATGACTATTAGCACTTGATTGACTTGAATGGCAAAATAACTGTCATGGAATGTTTGAGCACTCATTAGCACAATGTTTATGAAAAATCATCACAGTCATGATAATGATCGGTTGAATTTGCTCTTTTCTTTTTTTGTATATATATGCTGACAGGCATGTGAAAGTAAGAGGGCAATAGTTGTTGTCCTCCTCAATCCAAGCCACCAGGGACAATTTAGAGAAGACATGTTGAGGTGTTTAATATCTCATTTCATTAAGCCAATACACCCATTCACACAGCTATGCAAAGTGATAACACTCATGACAGTTGAAGTGGCTGTTTTAAGTTATGTTAATATTCTCAAATATTTTTTTGTCAAGGTTTCTTCACCAAGTAAAGACAGAATCTAGCAGTGTAGACTGGTTTTTTTGGATTCCCGAGACTTGTTTAACACAAGGGCAGAAAGGTTAATACACGTATACACTGTAACAGTTATTTTTGTTACACCACATAAATCCTTAAGCAAAACATGAAGAAATTCAATCAACCAAGTACTGTGTTAGCCTGTCTGCTTAATTTATAAGCATTAGAGTGGCCATTAACCGTTGAGTCTAGGGTTAGGGTTAATAACACATTAACAGCAGTAGGTTATGCTTTTCCAAAAATACCAATAATACAGTGTACTTGGTACAATGTAAACTGTTTAACGTTTGCTTTGTGTTCTTAATTTAGTGCTTAAATTGTATGGGAATGGTCAAGAAGACCAGATAATTCTCTTGGTCCCAGCCACACAGATGATGACAGTCTTTGTTGAGCGGATAGAAGGTGAGTCTGCTGTAGGAAATTTGCAATTTAATGAATCCAGTGCCTAACATAAATGTCTATCCATTAGAGAAATTGTATGATCAGAACTGACGAAAATTCTTTTTCACCTAGACAGTTTTTTAATACATGTAACTCAAGCAGCTTGTTCCACAACATAAATAAGTGCAGTTCTAGGTGATCATCACACTTAACAATTATGTATAGACATTTTTAATGGGTCATTTGACACAAACTGACTGTGGATATTAATTAGGTTGACTTGAAGAAATACCACTGACCAGTGATTTCCTTGGTTACATTGTGGGCTTTATTGTGCAATGGTTTTGTCTTGGATGGTGAGTGAAAATGGGTTTGCGGTCAGCGAAAAATCGGGCATATACCAGGGAATTTTTTCTATGACATTAATTATAAGTGGCAACCCTGTTTATTCTGACTTTGGCTTGCTGCAACAGTTTCTCAAAGCTAATGACATAAAAGGGAATGCTTGCTGACAATGTCAAAGTCTATCAAAAGAAACCACTTTCACTGTGTTCAATATTACATGTAGGTACAAGATTCCAAGACTTTGAAACCAACAGATTGTATGAGGGTCAAAATTATGATTGAGGGCTGTATCTATAAGGTAAGCTGGATGCCACTGACAATTTGGGCACAATGGCCACGTGGTAGCGGACACTAACCCTTAAATCTGCCAAATAAAGTTTTAGCTGTTTCGTCCTTGTTAGGCCTCATCAACAAGGCATACCTTAGATACCAGCTGAGCCCCACGTGGATATAAAAGTTCCTTATTCAAGAATTGCAAAGCGCCATCGGCAGTTAATGTATATGGAACTATACAAACGTGTTATTATCATTATCATTATTAAAACAAGCTTACCCTGCCGTATTATATTAATTTGTAAGGTATTCCCTAGCTGTTCTTTACATTGCACTTTCACTTAATAACAGGTATTAACATCAACTTATCATTACAGAATAACTGAGGAATGCATTTTGCCACATACACCAAAGTACAAATGAAAGTGATATGCAGAGAACTTTACCTTCACAGGGATCAACTAGCTCTTACAAGGCAGTTGGAGAATGCTCGAGAAAAAAAGCTTCATGAAACCATAACAAAGGATAATACCGCCATTCAAGTAAGTTATGGTGGCAAATAATGTAAAATGAAACATGATTTCAAACGGCTTTGAAAATGGTTGCCAGCAACAACACGACCAGCTGATGCAGGACAACGTCAATGCAAGTATATGGCCTGACCAAACAAAACATTACTGTCAAATTCAAACGGTTTTCAATTAATTGGCTTTGATCAATATTCTTGGCAACTACATTGCACACAATGTACTAATCAGCTGACATTTTCTCGGATGTCTATGAATTTATAACTGCAATCAAAATTTATCTTGTGACTATTAAATTCAGAGGCTTAATTCTCATTTCACAGGGTCAAAATGATGCCCATCAACAACAGCAAGAGCTCCACTAAGGTGCAGTATTGCGGTTTATCAAAATATCTTGATAGGATATCATTACTTTGAGAATTGCTATTTTGATATTTTATTGATATTTTGGTGATAACAGAATGATAATATCGAGAAATCATTTTCATCATAATGTGCATGTGAAATATCAAACTATCATTATCATACGAGATTATCATGACAGTTGCTCAATAATGTTTTCTTGCAAATTCTGTAATTGCCACTATCATAATCATTAACTTGAAAAAGTGGTAGATTGAGATATCAAAGTATCACAATCAAATCTTCAGAATAGCAAGCTATAATATCATGTATCACTCTCATTCTCAAATCTCAGTCAAGTGATTTTATCATGTAACATAGAAGAACAGACACTGACAGTGATTGTTTGGTATATCATGATAACATCAAAATCGTCCACGTAAGTATACATTTTTATGAACATTTCCTCTTATTAATATCTTTAAGAGGCGATACTGTAAAATTAAGTTCAGTTCATCAGTTTTCGACTTTTAAGCTCTTTTTCAAGATCGCTGTTGAAAGAGTTATTCACAAACCAAAACAAAATATTGTGTTTGTAATGAGTCATTTTCCTTGTTACATCAAAGTACTGGTTTAGTCTACGAAATCCTTCCTCGCAGGATTCAATGTTGACGCCTTTGATTTTAGAAAACTGGGAGAGATGCGGATGGAATTGAGATTTAGGATTGTCTGGGGGCATACAAACAGCTTCTGTGTGATTGGAAACATGGAAAATGTCTACTAACAATTTAACATGTTGAAGTAGTGGTTTGGCACCTGCACTGATTGGCGTGATTTCTTAGGTAGGGCACAAGCCCACATGCTCTGTCGTAACCTAAGTATTTCAATCTTCCAGTATCAGCTATATCTGAGAAAACATGCGCAAAATGAAAAGAAACACTTGTGTCAAGGACTCGCTAGTAAACATTTCTGTCATGTTTACCACAATTCCACAAGGGCGAATTAGCATCAGCATACCTGCAGTGGTTTCGAAAAATTGACTCTTCTTATTTGGTCGTTTACATCTGGAGGATGGGGCATCTTCTAGGCAGACTTGTTCAGGAAGCAGACCCACTTCACATTTATCAACGTTAAATTCGGGTGGAACTGACAACTCCTCGGTTTTTTGTGACTCCTTCATATGCATTGCACAAAATTTGGAAGGCTCTTGACTTTTCCCACCCGGCTGTGGAGAATTTGTACAACATTGTACAAATGTGTTCAATATCTAACCTCTTGCTGAGAAAGGAAATGTTAAATCTGATTTATTCCAGTTTCTTAATTTGGCTGTAGTACCTTATTATAATCCAAACGAACCATGCATCAGCAATTCGTTGCTCGTTCAGGTGCCACTTGGCTTGTGCATGTGAATTCTGTCATTTCACACAGTCTTTTATCATCCGTTTCTCGGAAATTTACATTGGAAATGTTAAATCTGATTTATTCCAGTTTCTTAATTTGGCTGTAGTACCTTATTATAATCCAAATGAACCATGCATCAGCGATTCGTTGTTCGTTCAGGTGCCACTCGGCTTGTGCATGTGAATTCTGTCATTTCACACAGTCTTTTATCATCCGTTTCTCGGAAATTTACATTGTAAACTTTCGCTCTGGAGTTGAAGGTTGTACCTGATACCCACAAGTTAGTAGATACATCATTCAAAAGTTTCTTTTCGAATACTGTTTGGCATGTAATTTGTAGGTAGCCTTCATCATCAGCGCCAGCAAGATCTGTGAAAATGTGGCGATTATCACTTGTAATTTTGTAGCTTGGCTACCACGTTGTTTTACATTTAGCGCATTGACCATGGAATAATGCTGCAACGTAAGTGCCTTTTGTAGTATAGACCAAAGGAAATGAAGGCCTGTTATCCACTTTGATTTCGAACCACAGCATTCTGTTTTGCAAGGAGTCAGTACAACCGATTTGAACGCAGTCTTACCGCTTCTTTTAAATAGCACCTCGGCTATATTTACGTGCAGTAAAGAAGGATACTTATTACTGATTAGCCTGTATACCAACTTACAATTGTCGCGATTTTCAAGTCACACTGTGTGTTTTTAACAGGCTTATGGTGTTGCTATGATAACCTGCTATGTCAAAAAAAGTTTCAGAAATTGTTAACCAATGATTGGGCATTTCTTTGATACCAATTTGAAGGTAATAACGAATAAAGATTGGTAGTAATCATCCACCACAAAAATAGTGTTTGAAAATGCTGGAAACCGGTAGGAGCCACCTTAACTGACTGGTGAAAAAAAATTCGTAATGCTGGTTATTGTGTCCTAGGAACAAGAACAACTTGAAAACAGAAAGTGCGTTGATTTGACAGGCTGCACTTGAATGAAGTTTCTCAGTGAGACAGCATGTCGCTTTTGATGAAACTTCCTGAAAATTTGACTAAACAATTAATTTTCAAACGTATCACTGCAGCTCATTCAATTTCATTTCCATGGCAAGATATTGCTAGCAATACACTTCGGTTGGTGCAAGCCTATTCAAATAGCTTAGGTTGCTCTGACGAGTACATCTTTTTCCTGTTACTTACTATCACAGCGTCGTTTATTGGCACAAATGGTACCTTGAAAATCAATGAGTGTTGGGAGGAGCCATGTACTGTGTGGTTCAATGTTTGTGTGAGGAAAGGTCAGAAAAAGACAGCTGGTCTCAAGGTGATAGCCAAACCTGTACTAGATATCCAGCTCCTTGCTCACACGGACAGTAAACATCTGGGACCTCAAGAATTTTCCGTGAAAACACAAGGCATGGCTGGGAATTTGTCTGCAAAAAGCGTAAGTTTGAACAATTTTTTGACTAGTTTCCGCCCTCGCAACTTTATCGATCTTATGCTAGTAATTTGATAGCCTGAAAGTGTCATAATGACTTGTTTCCGGTGTCAGAATTCATCTCAAAATCGAGCAATAATTTGCACAAATAAAATTCGACAATGATTAGCTGTGACTCTTCTTAGCAATCACGAAGGTTTGGTTGAAAACACTGCTAGACTCCGCCTAAATCGATGCCGCTAATTCGAAATCTAACTTTGCCGTCAGCAATGGCGCATTCTAAGAGATTTGGCCAATTTACGCACCAAAATTCTCATGTCAAGGCAAATAAAATGTATTCTTTGTCTTCCCTTTGATAGGGACTGTAGGCTCATAACAAGCCTAAATTTAAGTCTACCTATTGATTAACCGAGGTATTGGTAAAGAAAGTTCCAAAACCCCTCAAATTTTCAGGAACCTGGTTCTCAAAAAATCGGCTAGATATGCATTAAGAAAAAGGAGGTTGTTTCGTTAAGGATGTTCAGGCGAAATTATTCTAACCCACAGAATTTTTTTTTCAACCTTAGCTATGGTCAGATAATAAGTTAATGATGTCAGACATGCAAAAAACTTGGGATCACCGATTTTGTTTCAGAGATATAGTGCGGGAAGAATACCGTGATTTTTAAAAGTTGAGCCTTTGTAACTCAACAGGGTCTCCATGGTTTTCAAGTTTAAAATATTAAAGAAGACATACTGGAGACAAAGTATTATAATCAAATTTTATCTAAGGGGGTATTTTCCATGAATTCCAACTGTTGTCATCCTTTTAATTATACAGCTCTTACAAAATGAGACATTCGTGATCGTCATACAGCAATAATAAGAGTACAATTCTATGGCATGTGGACAGAAAAATAAACTTCTGCCCCATACATTTTATTCATTTTTCCGTAGAGAAAGTGATCCATTTGAAAACAAGAGAGTAAACAGAAGGCAAAGGGAATGCAACAGCTGCCATCCTTTTAATTGCTTAACTTTCTTCCTCAGTGAGTGCGCTCGATAGTTGACATGGTGTGACCTTGTAACATGAATTGCGTGTGCAGTAGGGATGCGCATGAACAATTAGCACAGCCGTCCTTTACCACAAATCTGTGGTGAAAGGTAGATCTCATGTCTAGTACACAACGTATTCATCAACAGGAACTACATGTACCAGAGGATGAAAGTGAGGAGGAAAGACCACATTCAGGGACATTGGGTCTGAAAAACCCCTGACTTGGAGATTCAATAAAGTATTATTATATTATTCATTTGGTCAAGAGAGCAGAAAGTAAACAGTAAATTTTACAAAGGTGACGACACTTTTTAATTTATAAGACATGTTTTGATGTTATTATTCATTCACTTCCCATATTTCAGTTTATATTTATTTATTTTTAAAGTATGTTACATTAATTAACTGCATCTTCCTTTTTTCTGCCTTTTTGCCCAGTTAAAGAGACAGCCTTATTTTGGGATTTTCCTGGAAAGACCTCTCTCAGTTAATAATTATGTAGTCACTGTTTCCATGATATCTTGCAAAACAACTTTTTTTTACTAAACACCATTTCAAATGAAAACGTGATAACAACCTTTATAGGAAAAGATAAGAGAGCAGAGGAAACAAAGACTAGCAAATGAACCAGCCAATGGTGTTACGGTGGTCCTCTGTCGAAACAAGGGGGACAGATTGAGAAGACGCTTTGATAGAGGTGCTCTGTTCCAGGTATGAATAATTTACAAGACTTCAGTTTTTCAACATGAACTCCAAATTGATCAAATTTTGAAAATGTACCTAAAGCAAGACAAGACCATGCCTTCAAACAACTATGACAAGTCTAACCAGGTAGCAGGCACAAATGAAAGTTTCTTGGTGGAAGAGACACCAGTTTATAACCAAAAGCCACTTAGCCAACAAAGGAAAGTTCATTGGGATAACCCAACTTGTACTGAATGGAAGTTGGAGCCCAAATAATTTTGAAAATTCAACTACCCCTGCCTACCAGTTCACAAATTGGTTCACATTAATAATTAATAAGGCAACATTAATAATTAATAAGGCAATACTTGAAATGTATAAACAGATGGTTGTTTCAAATTACAAAGAACCCAGGATAGATGGCCGTTTCGATGACTGTACAAAAGAGGTGCTGAAAGGACTTAACGATAATGATAGCGATACAGATGAAGAGGTTCAAAGCAACACAGATAGTGAAATTTGACCGTTAAAATTGGAAATTTCATCAGTGTGCAAAGCACACGCATTGAAATTATAATTTCACGAGCAAACCGCAAGCCATTCAAAGCCAAATCGAGGCAAAAGAGCCTCGCTTCCATGTTGTCCCCTTTCATTCTCTAAAATCGGTGAGCACTAGGGAGTGGAAGAAGACAAGTTGAGACGTAGGATAGGAAACAAAATAACTTTATTGTGATGTAGTAACAGATTTGCACGTGAAAAACGAATGCACTACACTGATAATAAACAATGAAGTGATCAACGCAACCATAATGGAGCAAAAAAGCGTGCTCAAACATTCCCAGAGTGGAATGAAGTAACAATATCAAAAAATGCATGGAATGCAGCTCGAATAAGAAAAACACAACATTGATCAAGTCACTGTATTCTCCATTACGCCTCTTTCAAGGGTCTTGACTGTCACTACACATCTTAGGTGTGCTGCTTAGCACCTGGAAGGAAGAAGCAAACCGAAATAATATTTTTGTCTCTTAAATCCCCAATAGGGAATATAAGTGGGTGGGACTCTATTATATCTTATTTTGGTTTGCTCATGAATTTATAATTTCAATGCGTGCGCACCGATGAAATTTCGAATTTCACTTCACAAACCTCAATAAGATATAATAGCATACCTAACCTTCCTGGAGCACCATGGCCTGGAAGGCATCCTGTCCTGTCCCCTAAGAGACAATATCCCTTAAATAATGTCTTCTGAAAGTGGACTCTTTCTTCCACTTGGCCATGGTCATTATCTCTTGACATGAAAGCCTTTTAGCTTTGGCCTTAGAGGTTGAAGCACCTCTGGTTGAATGAGCTCGAAAATCAGGTGTCAACCCCTGATTCTTTCATCATTTGTACTAACCACCCAGCAATTGTACAAGGAACTACCTCCTTGTGTGGTTTGATACAGCTCAACAGTAGCTGATTTTTATTGGAATCAGAACGCCATCCCTTAGTGCGCTCTAAATAACAAGTTATGGCTGAGACAGCACATAAGTCAAGGTTAGTATCAAAGGCAGTTAATGTCAACTTAAGAGGACACTGCCCTTTCTTCCTAGATTTTGTTAACCGACCAAGTTCAAAGACAATGCAGCTCTCTTTCACTGCCATGTATCTTAAATCAAGAGCCCGAAGGTCAGAGGACCTGCCTGCTGAAGCAAGAGCAAGCAGCATACTCAGCGTAAGGGTCACTGTTTGTCCAAAAGGTTGGCATCGCATCCTAGAGCGCAAATATGATCTAGCACCCTATAAACATCCCACATCACCATGTACCTCGGTTGTGGTGGCCTGGCATTGAAACATGCGTTCAATACTTCGCAAACCAACTCATGTTGCCCAGCCTTACAGCCTTCAATGGGCTTGTGAAATGCTGAGATTGCTGATCGATGGGTATTAATTGTACGATAGCATCTGCCTTGTTAAACATTTCGTGAGGTAATCAGCTATAGAGGCCACAGTGGAGCAAAATGGATCAAGTGCTCTCTGATGACACCAGCCACACCACTGAGACTAGGCGCTATTGTAAGTGCTTGTAGTTCCCTTGCGCCAGGAGTGGGAGCTGAGTAACACGGCAGTTTGCTCTGAAACTCCTTTTGCAAGGATGTTTTGCCTGTAACCATCCAAGCCGCTAGTTGTACGTTTCTTGTAGAACAAGGGGGTGTGGCTGTTGACTGGGAGACCTTAGGATGTCCTTGAGAGGGGGAAGCAGAACTGGCTGTCTGTAAGACATTTCAAGTAGAACTGGGTACCACGCTTGTGTATGCCAAGTTGGTATTATCATAACTATTTCCTGATTTTTGCCAGACAATGGCAAATCATTGAGAAAGGTGGAGAGCTGTAACCTTTCAGCTTCGACCAAGGAATCTGAAAGGCATCTGTTGCCTGGGCAAATGGGTCTAGAAACCAACTGACATAGTTCATCAGTTGAGCATTGAGACGGTCGGCAAACAGGTGTATCTCTAGGGGCCCCCAGAGTTGGTCTAGTACCTGGAATATGCTGGGATTCAGTTCCGATTGCTTGAGTCCCAAAGTGCCTGGACTCCCAGTCTGCCTCGTGATAACGCTCGCCTTCCACCAATGTGTCCCGGGTTCGATTCCCGGACTCTGCGTCATATGTGGGCTGAGTTTGTTGGTTCTCTACTCTGCTCCGAGAGGTTTTTCTCCGGGTACTCCGGTTTTCCCCTCTCCCCAAAAACCAACATTTGATTTCATTTGATTTATTTAGAGTTGATTTGATTTAGTCTCCCCAGTTAGTAGAGCATCTGTGCTCGGCTAAATACATTTGAGACTTAAATAAAGTGATTATTATTATATTATTATTATTATTATTATTATTATTATTGTATTTTCCAGGAAGATATTCTACTGTCAGTGTAATTTGTTTGCTCAGAGCATAATCCCATAATTCCTGGGCTATCTCTACCAATACCGAGGATCGTGTCCCCCCCATTTTCAATACATAAGCCACTGCCTTTCTTTGGCAGTGAAAGCCCTCACAGCAAACAATGCTGCTTTCACCTCTAATGCATTGATATGAAGGGTGTTATATTCCTGCCAAGACCAAAGTCCCCTCTTTCGAACTCCTTGGCAGACTGCTCCCCAACCCTTCAGTGATGAATCTGTCGTTATTACCAGATCGGGGGCTGAAGTAATTATTGACCGACCATTCCAGGTGGAAATCTGATCCACCCACCATTGAAGGTCGTTCTGACAATTCTGGTTGCGTGGTACCATTGTCTCGTAACTCGTCCCTGCTAGCAGACCTTTCACTTGCAACATTTGCAAGTGTTGGTAATGCAAGGGTGCCGGGAAAACAGCCTGCATTGATGAAGCCAGTTTCCCAATTATTTTGGCTAGGGTTCTGACGGAAGCAGTCCTTTCCTGAATCAGGTCTCTGCAAGACTGGATGAGTTGATTCACTTTTTCCTTTGGCTATGATAAGTTCATTTCCAGTGAAATTATCACAAAGCCTAGGTACTCCATGCAATTTGAAGGATCTAACACTGATTACAAAACCCAAATGCTGGAGTAACCAGAGGGTTGAGTCCCTGTCCCAATATTCCCTCCCGAGTCTGATTAAACACTATGATATCGTCCAGATAAACAATCATCCTCAGGCCAAGTCTGCATAACAGGGCCACCACTGGCTTCAACAGCTTTGTGAAGTAAAGAGGGGCAGGAGCTAGACCGAAAGAAAGGCAAGTGAACTGATACCGTGTGCCCCCTTCCAACACCACTCGCTCATCCGCCAAACATGAAGATCTAGTTTACTTTCAAGTGAGGTCCTGCAGCTTCGCCTTCAGCCCCTGAATCTTCAACTTCAACTTTATTAACTATTTGACAAAAGAAAAATACAAAATGGTCGCTTCCCGCAAATAGCATTGGCTAGTCGAGGCGGGAAGCGACAGGAGAGAATAGGTTTACAGTACAGCCTGTCAAATTTGTACAAAGTATGAAGAAAATAATTGAAAAGTAGCCATTAAAGTATTAACATAAGTGGAAAAGTAATAGAGGTATAAATACTTCGCTTGTAGAATACATGAGATAACATTACAGAGTAAGTGCAAAAAAAAAAAAGGGGATAAAATAATAACTAGCTCTAAAGGGCAACTCCTCGCCAGCCTCAAGAAAGCCCTGTATGGGAACACCAGCTCTGTACACCCTGGCGTCAAAACGTCATGTGGAAGGTCAGGAAAATCTCGCCAGTGCCAAGCACCTGGCCATGCTGCAAATCACCAGAGTGCCGAGCAAATTTCACCGAGTAGAGAGATGCTCGAACAAAAACCAAGAAGCCGACAACAGCACTCTGTTGGACAATGCCTCATCCTCTTCCATAGCAGAGATGTTTGGCCAGGACAATCCAGTAGAACTAGATCATCAACAGTCCCTCAGTCTGGCCCACTTATCTGCCATCAAAGCGATCATCGCCAAGTCAGTGAGCAATGCCTTGGTGGCCTTCCATACGCCTGAATGTGCCCACATTTCGCCTCCACTCATCCAATGTCCACGTACCCCGGGCATAACATCACCTCTGGGACTGTCAAGGCCAGTGGCCCGCCATTTGGAGGACAAGATACTCTGCAGTGAGTACATTGATCTTGCATTGTTATTGCCGGACAATTTGTACCAATCCCAGACCACCGAGCTTCAGTTGAGAGTTGACGACTCGGCCCTAGGCTTCCTGGGCTCCTCAGTCACTATGGTTCGCAAGAGGAAACCAGTCAGACACTTTCCAGAAATGGCTTGATGCCTTCACCACCTATACGCTAGTTATTCTGACAGCCTAACCGCAAAGAGTGCTTTAACTCATAAAGTACCAGCAAATTATTATCAGGGCGTCACTAAATTTAAAGGCATGGCGTGGCTGCCGTAAGACCAGCAATTCCGTCTAAGATTAAAGAGCTTGAGGATGGATTGAACTTTGCTAATGCAGAACGAGTCGTTCAAGAAGAAATTTCAAGAAATGCAAAATCAAGTACTCGTTCTAAGAGACGAGAAATTGTACATAGAAGTTTATCAGCCCCATGAAAATCTTCACTTCTTCGCAATTATAGAAAAAAAGGATGTAAACGAAAACACGAGGGAGGTTTTGGTCGATTTTCTGAAAGCAGAACTTGGTGTGGAGGATGCCTACGGTCTGGAATTTCACCTACGACCCGACTTTATGTATGCAGATGCTTCTCGACATATTTTTTCCATTCTCTTTATTGACATGTCGAGATGTAATCTAAATTTTAGAATCTTATCCCTAAATGTTCGGGGGATTCGTTCTTTTGACAAGAGAAACGCACTTTTTCACTGGCTAACGAAAGAGAAATCCGATATTATCTTTTAACAAGAAACGTATAGCACTCCGGGAGTCGAGAATTTTTGGAAGTCACGGTAGAGATGTGATATCTTTTTCAGTAATGGATCAGAGCATAGTAGGGGGGTTATGATTTTTGTTAAAGACAAATTTGATTATAATATTGAGGAACACCAAGATGAGCAAGGAAGATTCATTATTTTGAAAGGTTTTTTTCAGGGACACCAGTTTGTTTTTGTTAATATTTATTCTCCAAATAAAACCAAAGATCAATACATTTTCCTCGAGGAAATGAAAAAAACAACTTGATAAATAAGAATTAGAGGAAAATTGTGAAGTTGTTATTGGGGGCGATTTTAATGTTATTCTTGACGCTGATTTGGATGGAACTGGAGGCAAACCTCAAGAAAAAGAATCTTCTGGAAATATCAAGGATTTGTGTTCATCTTACAACCTGATTGATATTTGGAGAATAAGAAATCCAGATGTTAAGCGCTTTACATGGAGACAAAAAATACCAATAATACAGCGCTGTTTGGACTTTTGGTTAATAAGCAGTAGTGTCCAAGAAGAGGTAGAAGATGTAGCTATTATTCCCGCAATAAGAACAGATCACTCCGCCGTTATAATGCATTTTAACAGAATTGACGAAACACAAAGGGGCCCCTCCTCTTGGAAATTTAATTCCAGTCTTCTAGAAGACGATGAATATATTGCTTTAGTAACTAAGAAATACAGTGATTGGCTGGAAGATGACAAAGAAATTCAGGATCCTAGGGTCCTTTGGGACTTCGTTAAATACAAAATCCAGTATGAAACCACTATCTATAGCAAAAGGAAGGCTAGAGTTAGAAGAGAGAAATTATCAGACTTAGAAAAAAAGATTAAACTGTACACAGCAAAGCGTGATGAGCAACCCAATCAAGAAAACTTAAACGATCTGGAGAGACAATATGAATATATAACGCAGGGAGCAGTAATACGCTCAAGAACAAATTGGTATGAACACGGTGAGAAAAGTAATAAATAATTTTTGAACTTAGAAAATTCTAAAAAGAAAAAAAGCTGTGTTAGAAAGTTAGTGGGGGATAATGATGAATGCATAACACATCCAAAACAAATAATGACAGAGATCCATAGCTTTTAAACAAATCTTTACAACAAAGAATCTTGTGATCAGGACAGTGGTGTGCCGACTGATGAGTTCCTTAAGAATGTCAATACTAAAATGTTAACAGACGAACAGAGGGAATATTTGGAGAGAAAAATTAGAGCAAACGAATATTTCAAAGCATTGAAATCCTTTGAGAAAAACAAAACACCAGGGAATGATGGATTAACTGTGGAGTTTTATCTTGGATTCTGGCATGTCGTAGAGAAAAACCTTGTTAATGCCTTGAATTTCGCTCATGAACAGGGACAACTATCTAACTCGCAAAAACAAGCCATGATTACGTTGTTGGAGAAGAAAGACAAAGACAAAAGATTCATTAAGAATTGGACACTGATTTCATTGATTAATGTCGATGTTAAAATCGCGTCAAAGGCGATTGCAAGAAGACTAGAATCGATTTTACCTAAGTTTATTCAATCTAATCAAAACGGCTTTATAAAAGAAGGTCAATACTCGACGGAGTTCGAACAACTGAAGATATTCTTGAATTTGCTAAATTTACGGACAATTCAGGTATTCTTCTCGCAATCTATTTTGAGAAAGCATTCAACTCTTTGGATCGTTCTTTCTTTCTTAAAATCTTGGAAAAATTTAACTTCGGCACACAATTTGTGCAATGGATCAAAACGTTCTACAATGACGTGTCAAGTTGTGTCTTAAACAATGGTTTTACTACTGATTTGTTCAACATTCAATGTGGCATTAGGCAGGGCGATTCCTTGTCACCTATATTATTCATTTTGGCCATTGAAATGCTTGCTTGTAGAATTCGAGATGATAAGGACATTTAAGGTATTTTAATTAATGAAGAAGAAATCAAACTAACACTTTTTGCCGATGACATGACTTGCTTTCTCAGACATATTGTCTCATATCATCATTTATTGGCAACTCTGCAGCTTTTTTCTAAATTCTCTAACCTCCGAGATCTTTGCAATCGGTAGATATCATTTGGATCAATCTAACTATCCTCATATCAAGGATATACTGAATATGTGAAAGTGGAGAGGGCTTACATTACTAGGAAGAATACAAATTGTTAAATCAACGCATAGACTACTTCAATTCTATATTAATATAAAAAATCATTAACAAATCTAGCCCTGATTATCTGCAGAACAGCTTCAAATACGTCAAAGATAGACAAAACGTTAACACCAGATCGGCTGCAAACGGAAACCTCTCCATACCAAAGCTATCTTCGAAGACAGGACAAAGATCTTTTCAATACCGTGGAGTACATGCTTGGAACTCCTTGTCCGTAGACGTGAGAGGGTATAGCCTTGATAAGTTTAAAGAATTTTTACGTCTTAAAAACTTTTAAGTTTTCTCATTCTCTTTTGTTATATTACCATATTTCAATGTTTTTAGTTTATTGTTGTAAAACAGATTATAATAACGAGGGCCACCCTAATTAACTTCGTGTTAGCTTTTTGGTGCCACCCTCTTTAAATATTGTTTCTATCTATCTACCTAAAAGCTCTCAATCTTTGAAAAACACTTCTTTTCTAAAGCAATTGTCACAATCAGTGACCTCCTTTCTGACAAAGGAGTCTTTCTAAAGAGTGCTAACGTGTCAAATGCGAATCTCTCTCCATTACAGCGTTTTAAATTAATAAGTATTCTTGATGCAATCCCTGGTGAATGGAGGCAGATCATTAGACAAAGTGTACAGCATCTCCCTTCACACATCGGTGACATAATTTATTTAAAGATGGAAAACTCTGAGGTAGCTCTGTCACAGGTTTCATTCAAATTGCTTTACACCACTTTTAAAAGTAAAAAAAACAAGTGCCTCCAACAGCTCAAAAGACGTTCCAGGATAAATTTCCCAACTTCAAACTGATTGGAGCGAAATATACTCCCCACCTTTTACAGTTACAATTGAAACCAAAATTCGGGAATTCCAATATAAAATATTGAATAATATAGTTTTTACAAATGAAAAGATGTTCAGGCTAAAATGATTGATTCGCCTTTATGTACCTTTTGCAAACGAGAACGAGCATTTATTTTTCTATTGCGACATGACGAAGACTTTCTGGGAAGCTTTTTCCTATTGGCTTAGCAACTGTAAAATTAAGATTCAACTCTTAACAGTAATAGACGTTTTGTTTGGAGTATTTAATATGGAAGACGACTTTAATATTTTAAATCATGTCATATTGACAGCTAAATTGTGTATTTATAAATGTAAGTTAAATATCACCCATCCTACTTTACGTGCTGCCTGACTTGACCATTAGCTTCGACAAGGTAGACCTAGAACTGTGAACCATGATTTTCTCAGGTTTACCTAAAGCACACTGCAATCTTTGCGCCAGTCCCTACCACATTCAAGATGACTGTCCTTCCACTGACCCCAACAGAAAACTTCGCCAAGCCCAGACTGTCTGCTTTGACTTCAACAAGTCAACCGGCTGTCGCTCCCACAACTGCAGCCACCCACATGTGTGCCGCCGCTGCTATTCCAGTAACTATGCTGCCACAACCTGCCAACAGCAGCTGTCCATCAGCCCCAGTGCCTCCAAATCCTCCTCATCCAGTGAGCGTCGCAAAAAGTAAAGTAGAGCAGCTCTGACGCCATGTGACACTGCAAGTATCCTCACCTATTCACATTTATTGCTTAGAGTTAGAATTAGCTAATCACCCTGATCGAACTTTTGTTTCTAATCTGCTTAGTAGTGGAGCTCCAGCAGCCGGAACGGCCGCAGGGTGGAGCACCATTCCTATAGAAACCCATCAACTGCTTTTCTCATGGTAATCATGGCTAGCATTATTGCTCACAGGCATCACCGCACGACAACGACGACATTGCCCAATAATTAATAATATCCTAATAATTCTCTGATTTCCCCATATACATACTACAGAATTGCTTCCTGGGGCGAAGCTGTACAGGTTTATTTGAGGAAGATCTTTATTTTACAAAAACAAGCTCTTCGGCTAATGTTCTTACCCCTCAATATGCTTTATTTTGAAACAGCATGCTCTCTTATGCACAACGTATCAACCAATTCTGCGCCTCAGAATATCTGTCATCTTTTTACCTATTCATCCGACGTTTATACATATAATACTAGATTTTCTGATGGTAGTATTTGACTTAATTCGTTTTCTATTTTCGGAGCTAAGTTATGGAATTGCCTGAAGCCTGACCTGCGTATACACAGGAAAAAACCTTTCAAAAACAAAATTCACCAATACTTACTTGCGGTGCTTCTTT
Organism: Pachyseris speciosa; assembly: GCA_016490735.1. NCBI lineage: Eukaryota > Metazoa > Cnidaria > Anthozoa > Scleractinia > Pachyseridae > Pachyseris > Pachyseris speciosa. The sequence goes on along the minus strand of JAEMWC010000206.1, from coordinate 183,546 downwards.
ATGAGGATGATTATGTTGATGCCCTGACGTTAATCTTAAAAATTTCTTATTATCATTAACCAAACTAGCTATTATTATTACTTCCTTATGTTCTATGTTGTCTTAAAGGTTCTTCCTCTTCTCGTGTAAATGCTAGCTATCTGTGAATGTATGTGCATACCTCTTTATTTATTTGTTTATAAGATAGTTAGCTATTTATTTTATTTTTATTTATGTATGTATTTATTTTTAACTTGAATTACTAATAATTTATTTTGCTAAATTTGATTGTAAGCAACACAAGCCACCTCGATTAGCTTTGCTACATGCGTATTTTTCTAAATTGTATAATTGTAATATTCGAAATAAAGTGAAGTGAAGTGATAATAATCCAACATGACGGCCATAGTCAACCTGGCCCAGCTGACCAGCTAGTTTACAGCGTACGGCTTTGATACTGGACATTCATCATAGCCAATTGACACCTGCCAAAACAAGGTATCTGCTGACCAGTTTCACGTGACCATATCGCGGTCTCAAGTTCAGACCTCATCGAGGTCAGTTTTTTTTTAAGTTGACAGCTGACCAGGTACTTGCTTTCGATTGGATCGCAGGCTCAAGCCAGGTGTGGGACACCCAAACCAAATCAAGGCTTAATTTTTCGTGCGCTTTCTGTTGCTCGTAATTTCACATTCAGTTGGTTTCTTCATTTTGAGCAAAACAACTTCATCTTCTTCAATCAAGGTTTGTTTGTTTGTTGCGTAAAAAAGCATAAAAATCAAGAACTTGTCAAAAGATACTCCAGAAGGAGAATTTTCAAGTGATAAAAGGAAGAGCGATAGATTCAAACTTGGATCGACAGTGTGGTTGAAAACAAAATAATTCAACGCTTCAAGGGCTTTCACTTTACCGTGGCATCTTGCATCTCACCAAGAAAGGTCACTTAACAGTTCACCGGTATTAATGGGAGGAACAAGTAGCTCAAACTCTGTGGAAGAAGCTCTTTCTTTGGACAAACCGTTTACTATGTTTGCAGATGCTTGTTTTCACTTTACTGAAGCTTACATATTTTCAAGTGTTAGAAACCTCTCAAACACAGGACAGTGAGGTAAATTAAATAAATTGAAGCTTAACATTTGGTTTAATCATTGTTACTTTTGTTCAGGAATGAAACTTGTATTTTTCTGTCAACTGGATATAAACAACAATCATCTGTACTCGTTTTGGACGCAAAGAGGTAGTTGAATTGTTTGTTTGCTTTGTTACGTTGTTTTCTTTGCAAGCGAACGAGTGTTTTTACTCCGCTTGGCTGACTGTTTTACGACCCCACACAAGTCTCGAAAGAAAAATGTTCCGAGGAATGGCTGACGTGCGATACTACTCACTTTCTAAAGTGGCCATGTTGCCAGCGTGGTTGCTCCGGTAGTGTAGTGGTTATCACGCCCGACTAGTAACTGGGGAACGTCGGGTCGATTCCGACTCGGGGGGCAAAAAGTTTTTCTTTCAACAGAGATGTGTGTCGAAAGCTGAGTGGCAAACTGTGTTTCCACGGTTCCTTTACTATATTGTTCTACGGCTTTCATGGCTTCGAAGGTATTTACATATATATATTTCTAATTCCTGTCCAGGGAATTTAGAAGCCAGGAAACACACAAAAGTCTCGAAAGAAAAATGTTCCGAGGAATGGCTGACGTGCGATACTACTCACTTTCTAAAGTGGCCGCGTTGCCAGCGTGGTTGCTCCGATAGTGTAGTGGTTATCACGCCCGACTAGTAATTGGAGAACGTCGGTTCGATTCCGACTCGGGGCTAAAAGTTTTTCTTTCAATAGAGATGTGTGTCGAAAGCCGAGTGGCAAACTGTGTTTGCATGGTTCCTTTAGTATATTGTTCTACGGCTTTCATGGCTTCGAAGGTATTAACATATATATATTTCTAATTACCGTCCAGGGAATTTAGAAGCCAGGAAACACACAAAAGTCTCGAAAGAAAAATGTTCCGAGGAATGGCTGACGTGCGATACTACTTACTTTCTAAAGTGGCCGCGTTGCCAGCGTGGTTGCTCCGGTAGTGTAGTGGTTATCACGCCCGACTAGTAACTGGGGAACGCCGGTTCAATTCCGACTCGGGGCTAAAAATTTTTCTTTCAATAGAGATGTGTGTTGAAAGCTGAGTGGCAAACTGTGTTTGCATGGTTCCTTTAGTATATTGAAATCGTAATGAGTCCTCGTAAAATTAAGTATTAAAGCCCCAGCTAAACGATCACACATTTCGGGTGGCTAAATGCACATACAATGTTTGACCAAACACTAAACAGTCCACAAAACGATTTTTTGTGTATTATCGCTGAAATTTTGACATAAGGTGGTTCATTTGGTTGCTTTTCACCGACGGTGCACATTTTGTTGGTTTGGGTGGCTAAACAATCAAACATTTCTTCGTAACGCGAAATGCTGGATAAAAATGTTTAACCTACATCAAACATGGAAAGCCATTTAAGAATAAATGCAATGTTGAGAGAGGTGGCTAAACGTTCAAACACGATGTTGGAGAAACTGTTTGATCGTTTTTTGATTGATAAATTTCTTTTGGAACAAACATACGCGTCGTGTATTGTTTTCTTGTAATGTTTTAATGATTTGAGGTTTTGAACCGCAGTCAATTTCTGTTGACTGCTCTAAAGATAAAATATTGGCGCAAGGAAAGCCATGCGAAATTGCTCAATACCAGAAAAAAATAATCCTGGAGCTCCGCTTTTAGGCTTGGCTAAATCTGTAAATTATGCTTAAGGAAGGCGCACACATTGGTTATTCTGGCCCCTGTTTTGATCAGGTTTCCGCTAATCTAATCCCTGCTTCTCAGCACCCCAAAGTAGTTACCTCGAACTTGCGCAAGGAGGTCAACCTCGGCAGGGTAGCAGGTCCATACCCCTCACCTCTCCCCTGCCTAACTTTCAATGTCACCCTGTGGTGACTGGGTGCTCTCCTATCCCCAAGGAAATATCAATCACCATATTCCAAAGGACCCCTTTCAGGTCGACGATGCCATACATATCCTTCAGTCCCTGGGAGGGGATGCCTTTATGGCTAAGACCGACCTAAAATCAGCTTTTCGCTTGATACCGATTCATCCCAATGACTGGAGCTTGCTAGGTATCTACTGGCAATCCTAGTACTATGTTGATACGTACCTACCCTTTGGTCTCTGTAGTGCACCATTCCTATTTACTCAACTTTCAGACAGAATCGAATGGATACTAAAACACAGTTATGGCCTCCAGCATGTTATCCACATCCTGGACGACTTTTTTATTGCAGAACAGTCACAGTTGTGCTGTCTTTCCAGCTTTAGCACCCTACTATGGGTTTTCGTGTCCCTTAAGGCACCTGTGGTGACACCTAAAACGATAGGTCCCTCCCAGGCAATTGAATTCATCGGTATTGTCTTAGACAGTGTACGCATGGAGGCTTGCCTGCCCCAGGACAAACTCACCCGGATAAACAAGCTCCTATCATCCTTCAGAAAACGTCGTTCCGTGTACCTTGTGGAGCTTCAATTGCTTATTGGTACCCTCCAGTTTGCGTGTAAGGTGGTGGTCCCAGGTAGGATCTTCCTTCAGCACGCCATTAATCTGACTAGGGGGGTTCCCAGTCGTTTTCATAGCGTCAGGCTTAATAGGGAATTTACAAGGACCTCAACATGTGGAAGGTGTCTCTGGCCACCCCACCTGCAAAGTTGCCTGTGCTATGTGGCACTCCTTTTTCATGGGCAAACAGCTTCAGTTTTGCTGCGATGATAAATTGGTGGTATCTATTATCAATTCCAGGCATTCCAAAGCACCCCATATCATGGTTTTGGTCAGGCTCTTGAAGTTGAGGCATATTTTTTTCATACATGCTCATCATGTCCCAGGGGTCTCAAATGAGATTGCTGATGCACTCTCCTGCTTTCAGGTGCAGCGTTTCCGGGCCCTTGCCAACAGTGCCGACCCTTGTCCTTGTACCATCCCATCTTCATTAATGACCCTCTGAAGGATGAGGTTCTGACCTACGCCAGCTGGGGCCTTGTCAAGAGTACAAACATAACTTACAACCATGGGTAAGAGTGTTTCTTAAACTTTTCTCTAATGAACCATCTTATAAGTCCCCTTGGGCATAGCACTATGAAACTATTTGCCCGCAGTTCACAACCTCCACATTAGCGCTAGCTTTAATAATGACCCCCTTAAAAGTAAGTTCTGTTTCCAAGGTGATAAGAAAATCCGTCAGCAGCCAGTTACCCCTCTAATGCTCTCCTCCATCTGCCCTGTCTTACAGGCCTGGTTAAGTCCCCGCGATTTTTCCATGGTTTGGGTCACGTTTGCCTTAGCGTTTTTTCCCCTTTCTTCGATGTAGCGAGTTTACATTCTTAGGTGTACATAAGTTTAAGCCGCAGTTTGACCTTTCCACAGATTGTGTAACCTTCCAGCCCACTCTGGCATGTCTGCAGTTTATGACAGTTCCACTAAAATCGTCCAAAACCAACGTCTTTAGGCACGGCAGTCCCTGAACATAGCGCGCAGCTCTTCCTGACTTAGCCGCCATTTAACATTGGTTCGATAGTATGGTAAATAACATGACAGCTTGACAGTAGTTTAATTATCTACCTTAGAGTTAAAAAAAAGACAATTGTCAAAATAAAAGGAAGGGAGAAAATAAAGTGATTTGAGTGACATTTTTAGGTGCTAATTTTCACACCTTTCTGAAGAAAAATCGACAGTTTTGACTTCAAATTCGTATTCTACGGTAAAAAGTAATAAAGAAAAATGGTGTTTGGAACTAAAATAAATTTAATTAAATACTTAAATAGGGGTCCATTTGGGGCACATTTGACCCATAAGTAATACCTTTAAAGGTCTGACAATAATTCGATGATTTGTCCTATTCAATGTCAGGTCAGTTTAATCTGAAATTGACAACTTTGCAAGAATGCGCAGCAAAGTGGCTGGAAAGGAAGTTAGAGGATAAGAGAGTGGACGACATAGCTCCAACGCTGACATCCAGTCCTCAATGATTTACAATTGACAGCCATGGTTGGCCAAAGCTGACGTAACAAAGCAAAACGTGCTGGCCGATAAAAACAATCAGAGTAGCCAAAATTGGAATTAATTGGAGATCTTCATCGCCATGCCACGGTAAAGAAGGTAAGAGGAAGTAGCTGTTTTGCAGCCAAAACGAGTTTGCTAAGTCATTTTTTCTCGTTGTTAAATGTTTTTGTTGTTGCTTACGAATCACAGATATGCCAACTCTCCCGGACAATCCGGGAGTCTCCCAATCTTCCAGATAAAAGCGACTTTGGATCTCAATTTTTAAAAGAAGCTAGTACCTCAATTGAAATTTTCCAAGAAGCTGAGAAATATCAGTTTATGACTGCAGTTGTGTGCACATTTTACCCAATCTCACACATGCTTTTATGGAAACCAGGGAAAATGTTTTTCACTTCTTTGGCATGACTTTCCCGTATAACCAACTGTCCGACTGCACAAACATTCAACCAGTTAAAGCCCACGACAAAAGTGCTCATGCTAATTTTGAGGGAGGGAAGTGCGTCGATTCATTTTCTTCAGTTGAGGCAGGCAAATAATGGGGTGATTGATTGAATCACATATTTCGGGCCAACACACGAGAATGAGGGAAGATAAACCCAAATATCCGAGAGCCTGGAACAGGCTAGGAATGGCAAAGTGAGAAAATTCTCAGTTTCAGGTCTCCAGAGGTTGACATCTCTGCATACACCGGATGCATCATGCAAGTAATATCAGGAGGATATTTTGATCCCTTTCCAAAAGCATTCCGTGCACAGTAAACCATCAGGAAGTGGAACAAAGTCTTGAGATAAATAAGGGTTGAAGGAAAACGGTCAAGAACAAAGGCCGAAATTTCCAACTAAAAGTAGAATTGTCTCTCATTACACTGACAAAAGGTGACAGCACAGGATGAGAAACAGGAGAAGCTGTTAGTGAATGTTTATTCCTTTTCGCTGTCCGATGAGTTTGTCACCTTGCCAGGGGAGCAGGGTTGGTGCAGTGGCGAGAGCACTCGCCTTCCACCAATGTTTCCTGGGTTCGATTTCGAGACTCAGGGTCATAACTGGGCTGAGTTTCTTTCTTCATTACTCTGCTCCAAGAGGTTTTTCTCCAGGTACGCCGGTTTTCCCTTCTTCTAAAAAACCAACATTTCTCCCACACGGCCCAAGAAGCTTGAACCTTTAAATTGTAATCATGTATAAAGTTTCTTTGCCTTTCTTTGCCTCCAGACACAACACTGAGAACATTGCCAGCAGACAAACAAAATGGACCAAGCAGGTTACGGCCTGCAGAGAGTGGTTATACCACATGGCTAATAAGGATTTTATACAGGACGAGACTCCAACAACTTCAACTGAATGGAAGAAAGGCTGCCAAAATATGTATACAGCAGCTCACAAGGTAACCCTAAATAAAATTTCATAGTGTTAATTTAATCAACCTCAATACTCCGCTGAGGGTAAAAACAGAAACGTTCAGCCCAATGCGAGTACGGAAGATTGAAGGGGCACTGTTGTAAAGCACCCCTGCAAACAGGAATCAAGTGAGCGCAATCAAAGAGTGAACAAAAACTATCGAGAATGAAACTTTTTTTCATCCTAGAATGTTTATAGTGCAATCACATGAAAAGTGTGACATCACTCATTTTCACTCATCTTCACAGTTTGTTCCCGTGTGGTGCGCCCCGACTTTTAATTTATTCAAGCATGTGTTCAAACCATTTTTAAGGGCCAGACAAGATACAACCTAAATACCATAACACTTTATATCTATCTTTTTGTCTAAGCACACTTATATATTTAAAATACATGTCTTTTCTTTATTTTTAAATGCCGCCTAGTAGTATTTAAATGCCCATGGGGGAGAATCTTTATTCCTCATAAGCTTTGCTTCTCGGACATTTCCCCGCCACAGTTACTCCTTCCAAGTTGTATGTTCACTTTAAATTTAATATTAATCAGCTATTTATTATCTCTTCTATTCTATTTGTAATTTATTCTGTGTGGCAAGATAATAATGCAATAGTACATTCTAAATCAGGCCATGGTTGTGTCATGCCCCCCCGTGTCCTGCCTTGTGAGCATGTCTCATGAAAAGGCGTGTAGCTGGATGCTTGCTGGGCAACAGCTTCGGCAGAGATGATGAGTCTGGTGTCATCTCATTATACCTGGTTAGCCATTTTCCAACAACCCATAAACCATCTTGAACAGGTTACACTTTACCATAATGACCTGCTTTGCCCCTCTTGCTGAAACCCTTCTTTAGCTCACATTCAATCGACTTCTGCACATCCATCACAACAAAGTCCTCTGCTTCCTTTAAGTGCTGTGAAGTTAGTAACTTGGCATTTCCTGAAAGGAATGTATTGTTCCTGGCAATGTTCTTCACTCTAGCCATGACGAAGATGACTCAGCAGATATCACTGAACCTCTTGTAGTCAATGAACGGATGATATACAGTGACTACAGCTGTACTGCATAATGTTTTTTCTCCTGGGAGCTGTTCTTCCTTCTGAAGTCCAAACATAAGACCCCATTCTTCTATGGGCTGCCACATGATAGGGGAGCATTCCACCAATGGGATCCTTTGTTCAGCTCCTCAGGTACGCGTCCTCGGGTTAACCAATCTGCAGTGTTATGCTGACCTGACACCAAAGCCAGCAGGAACTGTCACCATTTGTAGTGGCCTGGATTTCCCCAATTCTGACTCTCTCGTACACCTTGAAACAAGTACTGGTCTTGTTGATCATGTTGAAAACAGTTTCCGAGTCCACTATGTGTAACACTCTTTCAAAGTCGAACCTAATCTCCTTCTTCATAACTTTCCTTCCTCGTTTTGACAACACAGCAGCGTTCAACTCCATCTGGGGAGTAAGTTGTTTACCGGAGAAATACGACACTTCGCCATGATGAGTCAGCACTAATAGTCACTGCTATCTAGTTGCCAACCAATGTATGCTGCAAAACCATAAACGAGGTCACTTCCAACACTAGAGGTAGTGCTTGAGGTGAATCAGCCTTTCTAAGGTCTGGGCCAGTGTGTATCCCTTTCTTCTTGCTGAAATTGACACTTTCTTCAAACACCACTGTCTTTCTCTGGATTCCAGCCGACACCTAACACTCGCAAGTTTTCATCAGTTCCTTTCAACAAATTTGTATGTCACTGAAAGGGACCATCAGGGCTCGTGTGTTCTGTACTACTGGCAAACAATTCACTAACAGTGTGGGGAGTCAACTGGCCACTGAACTGCCAGCACTTCACTGAGAAACAACCCTTGGCAAGCTGTCCTGTTTCATGGCAAATTCTTAAGGCTATTTACTTGCTTGGTTGAGAATCAATCAAGTCATCCACGTAGCTGGATCTCCTTAACAAATTGGCTGCTTGTGGACTATTACTCTTGAACATATCCGCTGTTTTCTACAAGGTTTCTGTACTAATGACAGGGGCAGGTGTGTCACCCATATTGACTCGGATCATGACACACACGCCTGGCACTCTATCTGTCTCCTGATCACGCCACAAGAACCAGTGACAATGTTGCTCCAGGAGTTTCAAATGGATGGAGTTAAACATCTTTCGAATGTCTCCCATGAGAGCTACTTGCTCCTCTCTCCAGCGTAATATTAAACTCATCAGATTATTCATGTAACAGTCTGGTCCCTTAGCTAAAGAATTAAAAGACGTTCCTTGGCACGTACAGGCGTAGAAATATGACTGCGGATTGACGACTGCCAGGTGAGATGTGTAGAATGTAGAACCACTTCATTCCTGCATCTCCTTCTGAGACAACTTTCACGCAACTCCTCGTTCCACCATGTCCCCCATCTGTTTCTAGTATGTCTCAGCCCACTGCCCGTCCTTACTTAAGGTTCACTCCATGTTCCTGAGTAGCTAATGCCACACCATAGTTGTTGGGCATGGTCGATGGATCCACAAGCCAAAGATCACTGGTTCACTAGTTCTTGAAAAAAGTATTGTAAAAGAAACCAGCAAAGGAAATACAAGAAAAGGGATGTCTCTCTGTTGGTTCTTGTTAGAGCACAGTCTAATTGGTATTGGAATCAACAACGCATCACATGGCACCTGGGGAGGAAATCAAGTCGGTATTATCACATCTAGCCTGATGTGTTTTCATTAATTTCCAACTGTTGTGTCTCCACTAATTAGTATACAACCAGACATTCCACCACCTGTCAAACTTATGTTGCAGCACAGGTTTCAGGTGCATGTTTAGAGCATTTTTAAATATGTATGAGATGTTTTAGCCTTTTGGATGTTAACATGTTCGAACAGTGAAATGACAATTGTGCTTTTTTTCCCTAGCTATTGTCATTTAGACGCACAATCATACAGGTTTACACAGTTTTACTCTAGAGCACTTGCTTTTACTTCATTTGCTGCTTCTTTAATGCTTTACATATGGAATTTAGATGCTATTCAATCAGTGTAAGGAAGGTACACTTAATTATAACAAAAAGATAAGTATCAGAAATTAGGAAAAGTTTGAGTACAGTTGAAGTCTTAATTTAGCCAGACAAATAAAAGAATAACAGAAACTTTGCAGAGTCAGCTGTAAAAGCACTTGGCACATCAAATATTGACTAAGTGTTTACTTAAGTAAAATGCAAGAGATCATTTGCATCATTAAGAAAAAAAAACGATTCACTCCATTTACATATCATACTTGTTGAACTGATAACAGTGCATATTATCGTATTTTTCTACAGGGGTAGTACGTTATATCCCTTACAGTATTAATTAAGTTTCCTTTGAATAACAACAACTGTTTGTAATTCCAAATGTCTTTAGAAGATTAGAGTATATTGCATGCTAACTGTTAAACTTTCATATTGCTGTTGGTCAGAAGCTATTACAGTTCCTTTTACTTCATTCGCTTAATTCTATTGTATTGCCACTTACAATTTCAAAGCTCTACGGTAATTCCACAGTATTTGTGACATAAGTTCTAACAACTAAAATTGGCTAAAAAGACAATGTAGTGGTATTTATAGACTTGTTTTAAGGCAAATGTGTATGAAATTTTTTTACTTTTCTGATGCCTGTGAAATGATTTCAGGGCATAAATTATCATAAATAAACCCTTACACCATATTTTGTTGTCACGGAGGGGACATTTACAAATATCTGTACTACATCTGTCTTGCGAAGAAATCTAACATAAACTTTTAGGACATTCAGTTATTTATGTAGAATGTATATATTTATTATTTGTCCCTGGTTCTCTTTGAAGGAAGGGATTTATTGCTTCATCGAACATTGAATTGTCCCCTCTGTGAAAGAAATAGGGATAACAATTACTATAATTTCAAAATTAATGGTGATAATTGTATGAAATTCTGTTAACTATTGAAGTAAGGGGTGACAAACTCAGAAGTGGTAACGGAGTTCTTCAATTTCTTTTTTTTTTCTTTGTAGACTGTTGCAGAGGGGACATTCTTGTCACGGAGGGGACTTTTCTCTCACGGAGGGAACAGTTATTGTCTTAGATGGATCATTGTTTGTAGGAGAAATTGCTGTAACTGAGTAAAATTGTTTTTTAAAACATCCATTATTTCCTTACATATAAGACATCATGTATTCAGTCAAAACTTGCAGTTTATTTGTGTAAAACGTGGATCTAAATAGAATATTTTACCATTGAAGAGTAGGATGCATAATCCCATGAATTGTTCATTTTGAAAAACTAAAGGATTATGGTATTGTAGATAGTGAGCATGCTTCACAAAGCATGTGCACACATGTTCAGTTCTAGAGCTGAAATGAGTTCAAGCAACGAAAGGACACAAGCACAGAGAAAGACTAAAAGAACACGAAGAAAAGTATGAGGTGGTTAAAAAGAGAGAAAGAGAAAAAAGAAAAAGGATTATGTGAATGAAGAAGAAAGGAACTCAGCCTGAAGTTTTGAGAGCCAAGGAAAGATAAAAGAAAAGAACGCAAAGGGAAAACATAGCAGAGTTAATGAAGAAAACAGCCAAAGTACTAGTAAGGTAAGCCCTCAGATGTTTGGAAAAGCACTCAGTACAGCAAAAAAGCACTAGCCAAGATGCCCTGAGAGAAAAGTGCAAGTGCTAGCAAAGATGGTTCAAGATCTCTCCCCGAGAAAAAGAAAAGCAGTGATGGATTTGTGTGACAACTCAAAGCGAAGAAAAGAATAGGACAAAGAGAGAAAGAAAAGATGTGATGCTCTGACTGATGATCAGGTGCAACAGGTGCAGGATTTCTATTTAAGCGATGACATAAGGAGAATGCTTCCAGGGAAGAAAGATTGTGTCTGTCAAGAAAAGAGAGGCTGCTTTTGTTGTTCAAGGAAGAAAGCAATGTTCATATTGCCATGTTAAACTTCAGTACAAGACATATTAAGATACACTTACTGGCAATACATATTAAATAGCTGAGTAAATAAATGAATACTTACATAATATAAAATATATATATATAAGAAAAAAACATTGAACACTAAATAAGTAAAAGAAACAGTAATTAGTACATTCTTAAGTTTCTTATGCTTTGAGTACATATTTGCATCAGAAGAAACTTGTTTGCAAGATAATTTGCCATGGCGTTATTGAGGCAGTATAAGCTAACGGATAAAGGACAGAGAATATCAGGGGCGTTGGGGATAGCGCTATATTTAAAAACGACAGTTTCTAAGTGGTATCGTGTAGGAATGACCATTGTTTGGGTAGAAGGTTGTTTGCTTCTGCTTGTACTTGTATGTTGTACATTGTCTTTAGGTATTTGAGAAAACCTTGCAATAGAGGTATAGATTCTTTGCCAAATCTAAGTTTGCTGAGCTCCTACCTCCCCAGGTCATACCTTCAACTTCATTTGAAGTAAGCCTTTGCAAGTATCATGAAAATATTGATCTCCTCCTTCATGGCTTATCAAGACTTGGCAAGTCTGACTGCATATCAAATGAAGAAGCTGTTGCACAGACAGTATGCAGTCTTGACTCTTGCCAGTGCATTGACAGGGTTTGTGATAGCTGTGGAGTAGCTGAGCTAACAGATCATCTTTTCGAAGGCCAAGATGAGGATGACTCAATATCCTACTATCAGTGGCAAAACGTGGATTTGTGAAGAGACATCTTGTTGACTGTACTATTGCTGAAGCCAAGGAAGATCTGCAGGCCCAACTGAGACCATTTAGTCGCCATGTTTACAACATCAGGCGTCAGTTTCAAGAGTTATGACACCTGAAGAAACCACTTAAACAAGATGAAATCATAATTCACGAGGATTTCCCGGAACATTTTCAACTTAAGCACCAACGTGAAATCATGGCATCCCACTGGTCGAATGAATCAGTCACAGTATTCACCACAGTGGGTTATTACAAAGATCACAACAAAGATATTAACAATGCCAACGAGGAAATGAAAGGATGGAAACCTCATCAGAACACACAAACGAGGACGAGATTCTCGGCCATTCCAACGAGGACAAAGACATCCCTCCATCACAGCAGCCTAAAAGCAGGTCTTCAACCCAAGGAAAACAACCCTACAAGAGCAGCCCATCAAACCGATGACTGAGAACGGGAGAAAACGCTGCCTCGGTGAACCAGCCAACGAAGACAGAATCATCCAAGTGGAGCGAATGATCAAAGCCATAAAGAGACACACGGACAAAGGAACTTGCCCAGAATCCCTACAATATAGGGCGAGGGCCAAAATACGAGCTGACAATGATTTTAAATCAGACATTAAGCGAATCCGTAAGAACGTTGAACAAGAAGTCCTCAAAGCACTCACGTTTCCATCAACGAGAAATTGACCGTAACAGGGTCGAAATTAAAAACTCAAAGAGACCTAAGATCTCTGAAACATCACACTCTTCTAGTACGCTTAGCAGAACACCGCGCTCGGCGCCAGCTGTAAAAACTGATGTATCAATTAAGAGCATAGAACAATTTACTGAGAACATCCAGGCTAGTATCGCCCAGTTCAGCAAAATGATGGCAAAACTAGAAGGTATTGAGAATAAACAGGATGAAAAGTACACGTGTATTCTCTGACTCCCACCGAAATAATGGGGCCATTGATAAAAGAACGAAAAGCAACCTAACAAACAAAAAGCACAAAGAGCGCAACAAGGTAAACACCAGAACCGATCGAACATGCAAATAGAGGCTAACAAAAAGAAACCTCAGACAAGGAACTCACGAATGACCAGATCAATCTACTGGAAAAAGGGCTCAAATTCATTGCAACACCTGCGACAAAAGAAGCACAAATTAAACAACAACAGTTGGCAAGGAAAATACGTCTTATGTACATATTTCACAGGGAAAACAAAGAACCCCACGCTTTCCACATAAAATCAACGTGGAACCCACCAATACAACAATCAGTTGCCCTTGAAAGCTACCTAGAAGAGGTTATGAGCCAACTGGCAGATTTAAAGATTACAAAGCCTAGAAACAATTTACCACCATGTAGTAAAGGAACCATGCAAACACAGTTTGCCACTCAGCTTTCGACACACATCTCTGTTGAAAGAAAAACTTTTTGCCCCGAGTTGGAATCGGGGCAAAAAGTTTTTCTTTCAATAGAGATGTGTGTCGAAAGCTGAGTGGCAAACTATGTTTGCATGGTTCCTTTACTATATTGTTCTACAGCTTTCATGGCTTCAAAGGTATTTACATATATATATTTCTAATTCCCGTCCAGGGAATTTAGAAGCCAGGAAACACACAAAAGTCTCGAAAGAAAAATGTTCCGAGGAATGGCCGACGTGCGATACTACTCACTTTCTTAAGTGGCCGCGTTGCCAGCGTGGTTGCTCCGATAGTGTAGTGGTTATCACGCCCGACTAGTAACTGGGGAACGTTGGGTCGATTCCGACTCGGGGCAAAAAGTTTTTCTTTCAACAGAGATGTGTGTCGAAAGCTGAGTGGCAAACTGTGTTCGCATGGTTCCTTTACTATATTGTTCTACGGCTTTCATGGCTTCAAAGGTATTTACATATATATATTTCTAATTCCCGTCCAGGGAATTTAGAAGCCAGGAAACACACAAAAGTCTTGAAAGAAAAATGTTCCGAGGAATGGCCGACGTGCGATACTACCCACTTTCTAAAGTGGCCGCGTTGCCAGCGTGGTTGCTCCAATAGTGTAGTCGGGTCGATTCCGACTCGGGGCAAAAAGTTTTTCTTTCAACAGAGATGTGTGTTGAAAGCTGAGTGGCAAACTGTGTTTGCATGGTTCCTTTACTATATTGTTCTACGGCTTTCATGGCTTCGAAGGTATTTACATATATATAATTTACCACCAACCGAACGCAAAGCTCTCAAAGCCATAAAATGTGATACCGAAATAAATATCAAAAAGGCCAATAAAGGAACAACAACTGTTGTCATGAACACTCAAGATAAAATAAACAAAGGCCAAATCCAACTGGATAACGAAGACCACAACAGGCCTCTTGAAACACCCACGGTAGTTCACACATACCGCAAAGTTCAACAACTTATAAACGATCTCTAAAATGGGAATCACATAGACAAAATGACTAAAAAATGGCTTTGTCAAACACCAAATCCGCCTCGCATTCCAGAATTCTACACCCTCACCAAGATACACAAACTGAACCCGGTCAGCAGACCAATAATATCAGGGTGTGAAGGCCCAACAGAGAAGCTTTCATCATTTGTTGACAAATTACTTCAAACTATAGCTCAACAACAGAAGTCTTATCTCAAAAAAACTACTGACGTCATTAATTTCATAGAGAAAACGAAAGTCCCAACGGACACTATGCTTGTTTCAATGGACATAACGAGCCTCTATACAAATATACCACAAGAGGAGGGAATTCAAACAGTATGCGCAGCATATGAGACATTCTACAACAATGAGCTTCAGTCCAAGTATGGAGATGGAATGTGTGAAGAGGATGTGGGGAAGGAGTGAGCAGGACTTCATCAGGTACACATCAATGACTTCTGATGGGGACTCAAAGGCCTATAATGCAGTTTGGAACATTTATGGTGCCTGTGATACTTGCCACCATTACAAAAATCTCAAAAACACTGACCAAGAGTATGTCACATAGAAAAGATCAGAAGACTTCAAGAAGTAGGAAGAGGAACATCTGGCTGGAACTGCAGATTGTGACAGGGTCATGAAATCATGCAATGAACCCAGAAGGAAGAAAAAGAAGAAGTAAACCAAGAAAAACTTTAGACATATTCATTTCAACATATATTTGCCAATATACTGGCTTTTTATGTGGAAAACTAACTTGAAACCATGTTTCCAGACATCATTTACTTTAAATTGCGTTTTCTGAAAATACGCAATTTTTGTGCTTTTTTGGGTGCCCCCTTAAATTTCTCAAGTTGTAAGTGTACTACCATAACCAAATTTGGCACAAATATTTTTGACATGACAATCTATGAACCTATTGAGCCAAATTTCATTTCACTGAATAACTTGATTTTTGAAGAGTGGATCTTTGGTTGGAATACATTAGTTACCATGGCAACAGCAATGGCCAAATCTCTATTTTGCTCAATAGGTTTGTAATTTATCTCATGTAGACCCATTAGGCTTAGCTGTATGTATTTTGTGCTCTAAATTTAAGGGGGCAGAAAATAGGTTGATAAATGATGTGTTTGTAATTGTTAATTATTAACCAAGAATAAAGAAATATGGTCATTTACACTCCTGGTTAGTACATAGTGTCACAGACATGCTTCATGCCAATTTTCAGCAGTTAGCCATGAAAAGTTTTGTTGCTATGACTATTTTGGTAATGACCTATTTTAAGGCTGAATTTCAACAAGAGGGCCCCCTTAATAGTACAAAAACCATTCCTGAGCGAAATCTACAAGGATCTGCCCCTCATATCGTACAAAAGAGGGCATTCACTCAAGATCATACTCGTTAGAGCCAAACTGTGAATAAAGGCTAAAACACTCACTGGGAAGTCATGCAGGCCTGTCAACCCCATTTTACACACGTCAATGAAGATAATATTATGTTGGCCATCGTACAGAATTTCCACTCATACCTCCCACAAATGACTAATGGTCAGGTTGATGGACAGATCCTCACTGGTGATCAGTTGACCATGGAAAAGACAGTCAACGTGATTGCTTCTGTTGCTAATGGTTTCACCCCCAAGGCATGCTGCTGTGAAGCTTGTCTTGGTAATGACTATAGACAACCTTTGACTTACTGAGCAACAGTACTTGAGACAATTCCAGTGTTACAAAAGTGTAGAGTGGAGTTCTACAAAAACAAGGGTATTTACCTTCAAGGGAATTGGCAAAAGCTTCATTCTGAAAAAGACAGCACTTGGTGTTCAATTTTTTAATATCCAAATATTATTAAAAAGAAGTAGTCCCAAAAAAGGAGCTTAAATTAAGTGGACAAATATGTTGCCTTAAAAAATGACTTGAAAACTACTGTGTTTATTCTACATGTTTCATTTCTTATTGATCCAGCAGTGCAAAGCTCAAATAAAACGTTGAGTTAATTTTTCCATGTTCTTTTTTGTTACGTTAGTTCATCTTCAAAAGATTCTTCTCAGCTAAGAGTGATGGTGACCTCTGTACACTGTATGCTGACTGTACTGCAATGAACCACAGAAATGTGACCTCGGATCCTGCCAAAGCATATCATGCAAATAGAGATTTCTTTCTCATTGTTATTCAGTCAAAGGTTATAGCTGCAGCAAGAGAGATTCTGGGGATACAGTCAAAGTCCAGCCCACCATCAAAATGTCCCCTCCCAAAAGGTCTTGACAATATGACCAACCTATCCAAGCTTCGTTATCTACAGTCACAACAATGACTGGTGATTCCTTTGTATTTGACTAGTCTTCCACCAACCATCTTGTGAACAAGATTCTCACTGCACAGGAGGAGGATGCAATGACCAGCCAACAACTGACAGAGGATGGAAGATTTCCTTGCAGATTCCCTGGCTGCAACTATTCATTTCAGTACAATGGCAGGAGTAGAAGGAAGCATGAGCTAACATACAATCCTCCTCCTAATGTCCCAACCACTCAAGCTTAACCATCCAGTGATCATCATGAGGATTCAACTTCTCAGCGTGATCCCAAGTCTGATGATGTTTTCAACTACAGCTGTGCCCTGCTGTCTGATGGCTTGTTCTTTATGAACTTGAACTTTTCTTCCGTATCAGAAGGTGACAGTGGAAGATTGATTCCACAGTACGAGTATTTCTTGCTCTACCCCAGGGCTGATGGGACACAGTACAAAATACGCGCTTGAATGCTTCTACCAGTCCCTCCTTGTTAACACACTACATTGAACAGGACTGTTAACAGTGGTAAGAACTCAAAGAACGTTGCCTTGGACCTTGATAAGGAGCACAGCAACAACTTTGTCAAGCAGGCTAACAAGCATCTTAGGAGGTTGAGAAAAAACAGTCCATCAAATTTTTTTCGACATCCAAAATTGGGTGGGAGGGGGGAATGCTGAATGGACCTATTAGGTTTAGTTTAAGTGTTAGAAATTATTGTTATATATCTATTTCTTTTTTCTTTTTGTGCTAATATTGTAATTTAAAAATGCAAGTGCAAAGCTGAAGTGAAGTGAGGTGAAGTTACTTTTCTGACTCAATTTTGTCCTAATCCTTAGGCTGAATTTCATTAGATAGACAACTACACATAACCAACGTATGCATCAAGCCTCCAACTGATGTGTCCTTGTAAATAAGGTTGTGTGATCCAGAAAATATTCACACCCACACCTAAGAATGATACCACAAACAAACAAACTTAAAAGATATGCATTGAAGTTGGACTTTCCATGTTTCCAACCCAAAATCAATCCACATTGTGTTGGCGATGGGAAATGGATATTTCCAGTCTCGTACACTGACCTTTATCGAAGTTAAGAGTCTATCCTTTAAATTTCCTCACACATTAGAGTTCGGGATTCCAATATTGAAGCACTAGGGTGCCACTCCAAAATTGGGCAAAACCATATCTTTATAGGTGTTGCTTATGAAATTAATGAATAAAGGGCCGATTTAAAAATTTTGGTCTTTCTTTAATTAAAATATTTCAAATATTTTTCCAAATTGAAAGCCTCCAGATAAATTTCTACAAAGTAGAAAGGAAGTCCAACACAAAATCCAACATAAGCCCTTCACACCTTTGTAAACAGATGTCTTTTTAAATTTATTTCTTAATATCTTTTAACTCAAATCCTTTTCAATTTTGTTATACATATTTTAGCTTAGCTCTGTTTGTCATTTATTGTAAAGCCACACGTGACTGATTTCTTAATAAAGACTTCTACTACTACTACTACTTCTACTACTACTACTAACTACTACTACTACTACTTCTACTACTACTACGCACCATACACTTTCTATGTTTATTCTGAGTCATTTGACCTGCTATGATCTTCAACACATGCTAAGTGGTGCCAATTAAACTATCGTTGGTAACTTTTAAAAAGACATGAACTAACAAAATTATTACCTTTTGTTGTTTGGAGGCTTTGGTCTTGGATCAGACAATCTCATTCACAAGCAACATGAAAACTTTCAGAACTCTATCAGTCGATGTTTAAATTCTGCAGTGAAGCAAGAGCAACTGGGGATTCATCAGAACAATCCAGTGACTCGAGTGTTGCATCCTGTAGGGTGCTCTCCATTCCAGAATAAGGAGAGATTACCTGCCAACACGTGTCATATACCATTTCTTCACCACTAGCTGTTGCATGTATACAAGGCTGTACTCTAGCGGCACCCGGTTGCCTGAGGTGACTAACTTTTAGCATCAGGCGACTGTGAAAAATTATTGGTCGCCCTACCGGGCAACTTTGTGCAAAGTCTGTGTGCAATAAAGAAAACGAAAGTTTATAACACATTAGTTGTTTGTTGTTTTAGTGAAGCATGGCGAGAAAAATTCTTTCCCAACACAGCGAGAACAGTCACACGCTCGTTAACCTGACAATTTCACTCCAGGTGATTCATTATATGTAACCTAACACCGCTTGACTTGCAAGTGACAAGTTGCACGAGCCGCAAATATATACGCCATTTCTCAAAGCTAAAATAATCTCCTCATCAAATGGGTTTATTCTGGTTTATTTTAGTGTCTCAGAAGTTGTTGGTGGTCTGACAGTTCAAAGTGTTTATCTTTGTATGAATGATTAGAAAAAAACAACCGTTGTCATTTATGCAAATTATTCAGCGGTTTTCAGGTTGCGTTACGTCTGCTTCTTGTTAACCGTCGGCCTCAGTTTTGTTTCTGTACCACAAAGAAACAAAATAAACTTTGCCACGATAAGCAGCCACAGAAAATAATTTGACATACAGTTTTTCTTTTGCTCCCTTGTTGCTTTACTCAAGTCCCACAAGACCCACAAGTCCCACAAGTCCCCAGTAACTCAAAAGGTGATCAGTTTTTTATTCCCTGGAGAGCAAGTATGCAAACCAACAAGCATTTATTCAGTCTGGATTGTAAGGCCCACGTGGGTCTTGAAGATAAAATGGGAACCGCCTTGATACCAGAAGACCTTCCTGTGGCTGACAAGAAAACCTTTAAAGCAGTAAGACGACAGGAAACGGTCACTGCCTTTACAACGCTGTCACTGACACTGGTGGGTAATGAATCATATGCAACACGGCTGCGATTGCTTGTTGCCCTTGAACTTTTCTTCGATGTAAACTTTTACAGCCAGCATCCTAAATTTACATATTTTCCTCTGGTAGTCGTCATCCAAACAGCGTTTTTTCTCTGTTTATCAACAAGCAGCAACAATGTCTTTCATGACACCAAACAAAATGTGTGTGGCTATCTTGTCAGAAGCATGTCTAACAAGCAAACCAGTAACCAGAGAGGAGAGCTTAAGCTGTTTGAATAGTTTTCCATGGTTCAGTTTGTAACATTGAGCAAAAACTTCAAAATATAAATCAAAAACGTTCTCTTATTTGTTTGCATACTTAACCCTTTACTCCCTGAGAGTGACTTATAGATTTTACTCTGTCTAACGCCAGACGATTTTACTTGCCAAAGGGAGACCCCTTAGGTGTTAAAGGGTTAATTAATCAATTCATTGACTAATTAATCAATTCATTAATTGTTTTGGGCGACTAAATTTTAGGTCTGGGCACCCAAGCTAGTACAGTTGACCAAGCACATCAAGAATTTTTTTCGCATGGCACATGTCCCAGATCTCAAATGCTGTCATGACATTCTCCAGACAAAATACTGTTTCACAGTTATCAAGGGCTTGTTCAATCTCAGATTCTCAGATTCTTCAAAGTTTTCACATGACCAAAGCAGATTTTCTGATTAACTTCATGACCAGTGACTTGCAGTACTTAACTAGAGAAATTTCCAGTTCTGTGTTATGTGATTCATTGACCTTTCTTTTCTTTTGTACTGAGGAATCAATCATCTTTGCCAGCTACTCCAAACAAGGTGTAAGTTAGACACTCTGCTATGTTGCAATGTCATCTTTTGGCACAGTTGTCACAGTAGGTGTGAAGGGGGACAGGAATTGTAGTATTTACAATGCCAAAATACTTCAGAAGTGCTTTTCTTCTACATTCTTTTGTCTTGAGAGGTATTCCTTGATGTCCCTCTCAACATGATTTAGCATCAATCCTTTGTAAAGCAGATAAGAGAAACTTGGTTTGCCATCACAATCTGTGCATCCTGTCTCCTGAATAAATGCCTCCGCATTTTCTGAGGGCCCAAAGTGAATTGTTCCGTGTACACCCTTGCAGTTGACACCCATTCCAAATGCTGTAGTGGTCTCTTAGAAAATTACATAAAAAAAGGATTAGTTAAGGCTCAAAATAAATATTTCTCAGGTGCTTCAGGACGTATATGGGGATGAGAAGTATGTCCTCAACCCGTGTGGATAGGTGTTAAATGAGGCGGGTACAGAGTGGAATGCCATCAGAACAGACTTCCGAGAGACTAATTTCAAGGGTAGTTTCCTGTGATTTCCACTTTAAACAGTCAGTAAACCAGAGATGAGCACAGCTCAACAGCATCAGGAAAAGCCACTTGGCTTATGTGTTACTCGAAGCAAACACAATCTCTGTCTTCAAAAAAAAAAAGTGGACTGAGTTCAATCGTTTCACCAAAGAAAAGCCAGATGAAAAAAAAACCTGCCCCCTTGGATGAATTGGTAAGAAGGCAGAAAAACCCACATACCTATTCAGGGCATTCAAAAACACACTGAATGCTCCCCGCATGTATATGGCAGAAACTGGCCATTCCACATGGGTAAAGACAGGTGCTGTGAAACTCAGTCTAGTCGACGCTGCACGACATGGCGTCGGTGAAAACTTACAACTTGAGAAGACCATACAGCGCTTCTTAGAAGGCAGTTTAAAAGTCAACGGGAAAGGGGCCCAGCAGCAAAGAGATAAACAAGGGGCTGAGGGAACATCAGCTTCAAAGAGCGCAGTTTTATGGTAAAGAAATTTTGGATGCCAAGTTCAATGTTGATCTGTATTCTTCTGCCAATGCAGTTGGATGTGCCGACCCAAATTCTTCGCACAGCCCTACCAAACAAGGGGAAAAAGCAAAGATGTCGAAAAGCTTAATCAGTAAGGAACTAGCCTAATCCATCAGTTGTGCCAAACCAGAGGTGAGCGAGTCCTTAACGGTACTTTACACATTGCCACTGATCACGTCAAATTTATGGTCAAGTACAGTCATAACAATCATGAAGTTGACATTTGTCACACTCCTTCCTGTTCATGCCCCGACACAAACTTGTCATTCTAAGCATGTAATACAGGTCCTCATGTTCATGCTAAATGCTATGGAAGAGGACAACATCCTAAGGGAAAGGAGGCCAACAAAATTGATGTTAGAGGACCTACTTTCTAGTTAAGGCGCTGTCCAACATGCAAGCCTTGCAGAACTCGGTGAGAACGTCACAGGACCCGGGACAAACCTCCCATCCCTTGGCACCAGGCTCACGAAGTTTGCTATCTGTGTCCCAGCCCTTGGCAGCAGCCTTGCAGTATATTTGCCACATGCATCCTGACCTTTGGTAGATGCTTCTCAATCACAAACAATTCTACAAACATCTCAGTCCTCAACACTACAATGTACACGTGTTCTGATCACTTCTCGTTCGATTGAACCTTTCAGAAAATGGAGAACATGCAACTTTCGTCTGCAATGAAATCATAATTTCGAAACAAGATGTGGCAATAATTGGAAAGTCCACATTGCAAACAGTTGCAACTGGGGGCATAACGTTAAGTGACATTTACAAGACAATACAGCGTGAAAATGAGACAGTAGTATTACCCAGACAAATGCATATTTCACTTCGTTTGGAGTCCATAAAGATTCACAAGACCTCCGCAAACCACATGAAGGCACTGCAATTGAGGTAGCCAAATCAGAACCTAAGACAAGGGCAAGCAAATTTTTGCCAGGGCAAGTACATCATCTGGCATCACGACTTTGATAAATCAAAGTACAACTGTGAAGAAGTCGTGGATATATATGACCTTATTTGCAATAAGGGGGATTAAGCCAAGGTGACTCAAGAAAACGGCATTTTAAGTAGTTTAAACGCGTGAAAACTCTTTCTGAAATTGTTTAAACAAACAGGGTACAAGTGCAGGGTTTTCAAAATGGGGAAAAGTATGAGGGGGAAATGAAGAGTAGCCAGAGCATTAACCCTTTAAGGCCTAAGCGTGCAAATTCGCACTCCTTTTTGGCAGCTCTGAAATCCAAAGAGTGCACATTCACACTGTTTTACTTACCATCTATAAGCCAATCAAAAACATTGTTATGGTTGTTCAATGGCTGCCAAGCACTATCAGCCAATCAGATGAAGTGTTAGACTGAGTTTGGGTGAGGCCACGTGGAATGGGTTTCATACAAATTATGTGAAAAATCTACCTTCGGTTATGTCGGTCTGTATTTTCTTTGCATAATGGCGGATGTAGATGGTTCAAACCCTGATGAATCGGACTTTCAAGACGAAGGGGAAAACGATAGTGGCAGTGAAAGCGACATTTCTGTCTCTACTGTAAATACAGAAGATCTATCTGATCTATCATTCTTGGAAGATGAAGGCGGAGATGGTGAAGTGGGATGGAGTCGCGATCCAGCGCCCGTAAACACAACCCCTTTCACATCAAGAACAGGAGCTGTTAGTAGAATTCCAGAAGACGGAAGTGCAAAGGACTTTTTTGACCTTTTTGTCTCAGATGAATTGTTTGAGGCCTTCGTGGAAGAAACGAATCGCTACGCTAGACAATGTATTGCACATAAACCGGACCAAAGGTGGCGAGAAACTAATGTGGAAGAAATGAGAGCATACTTCGGGCTAAGCATTCTGTTTGGGATCAAGAAGCTTCCCGACACTGACTTGTATTGGTCCAAGGATGCAGCTCTTGGCGTTCCCTATCTGCAGAAAGTAATGCCTAGAGATAGATTTGACAAATTAACTCAATATCTTCACATCAATGACAATGAAAAGGCCACTCCACGCAGACACCAT
>JAEMWC010000206.1:135000-152500 GCA_016490735.1 Pachyseris speciosa | reverse complement strand
GGTACCGAGTTGGCCGAGCGCGTTCAAAGGCAGTATGCCGACATCGAAGTGGAGCCCGTTTGGGAGACTTATTCCCGGCAATTCAACACTGTCGGCGTGCACATCGTGTTCAGCCCTCGTCAGCGCGAGCCCGGCGAAGACGAGTTGGCCGTCATCGACGAGTTTGGCGTGTTTTTGGAAACGATCATCGCGCAACTCAGATTCCAGTTTCATGCGGGCGATCTCGTGGAGATGTTTGTAGAGGGCAGCGGTTTTAATCCGTCTTTCGGCGGCATCAGTTTGCCTTTCACGCGTGTGGATCAATTGACGCCGGACATTCTCCTTGCGGACATGCAGCGCGTTTTGAACTCCAACGAGGAAGTTGTGGTCGACGATGGCGAGTTTACACTGGAGGTGTTCGTGGTCAGGTTGCCGCGCGGAGGGGGACGTGCCAATAGGGCTCTTCTGAACTCTATAGACACCGAGATGGACGAGATTTTGTCTCGCACGCGTAGTTTGATTAAAGTGCCGGACGAGTTTCATCCCGGCTGCGCTGCTGCCGCTCTTTTAGGCGCGCTCAGGTTGTCGCAATCTCCCAGTATCGAGAGTCGGCGGTTGTTTGGCAATAGAAGGGCCGTGTTGCGAGGTTTGCGAGATGTTTTTGCCGAAACGTCTGTCAATCCGTCTGCGGACGGGTGCGATCTCAATCAGTTAAGCGCTCTCAGCGCGGCTAAGCGATTCGCGGCACACCCAGTTGTAGTTTTCGACCGCGCCGCGCACAACACGGTTCTTTTCAAGGCGAACGTGTTGGGATTCGAATCGCCTCTCTACCTGTATTTGAGTTACGGTCAGTTTTATGTCGTGCGTAAGTTGGCGTGTCTGTTGGGAGTCGATAGCGGGTATTTTTGCGCCCACTGCGAGCAATTCTATCACGGTCAGAAGAAACACCGCTGCGAAGCTAATGTATGCCAGTATTGCAAATGTCGCTGCGACGGTTTCGATCCCTTGGAGGGGTTGGGAGGGCAAGTCAAGTGCAACGATTGCGGTCGCCTTTTCCTTTTGAGCGTATGCTTCGAGAATCATGTCACGCGCGGCTTGTCACCCTTGTTGCCAGGTCGCAATCGCACCACGTGCGAAAGCATCAGAGCGTGCGAGCAGTGTCACGCCGATTTGGCCTGTTCTAAAGGAGTGCCTACTGGCAAGAATGCTTACGACAAGAAGGATCACGTTTGCGGCAAGCGCGAGTGTCGGCGTTGCAAATGTCTCTTGGACGTGGGTGTTTTGTCGAATCACAAGTGTTTCGTGATGCCACTCAATACACTCGCACGTGGTACGACCGGATGGCCGGCGAGTACTCGTTTTATGACATGGAGACGTCTAAGGTCGACTTGGGGGGTGGGCGTTGCAAGTTCGTGCCCAATTTGGTGGTGTGGCAGAGCGAGGGCGGGAACGAACGCGTTTTTGTCGGCGACAATTGCTTGGACGATTTTTGTCGTTTTCTTTTTTGCGACGAGGACAGTCTTCTCGTTCAAGACAGGCGGTGCATTCTTCTTGCGCACAACGCTTCTGGATTCGACTGCAAGTTCATACTAGAGTGGCTCGTCAGGAACAAGACGGACACGCCCAAGTTGACCATGAACGGTCAGCGAGTCATCGCTTTTTCCTTGCAGAAGTTGCTGTTCATAGATTCTTTCAAGTACATCGCGTGCGCTCTGTCGAAATTCGGCAAGATGTTCGATTTGAGCGTTGAGAAGGGGCACTTTCCACACGAGTTCAACGTGCCTGCCAACCAACAGTACCGAGGCGCTTTGCCACCTCTGTCGGCATTTGGAGGTCGTTTCATGAAGGAGGATGCTTTCTCGGAGTTGTGTCAGTGGCATGCTGAGGCGTCGCGCTATTACGACTGCTCGGAGGAGGAGAGGGTGTGGGACTTTCAGCGAGAGCTCCTCAAGTACTGTCGGGATGACGTTGGCGTGTTGCGGCAGGGGTGGAAGAAGTTCAGCACCGCCCTTTGCGCTATCACCGGGTGTCTCCGGCCCAGCGTCCTCAACGTCACTCTGGCCGGTTTCACGAATCTGTTTTGGCGCACTACCGTGAATCCCTTTCAGGTCGGCATGCTAGAGCAGGGTGGGTATGTGAATCGCGTGGCGCAGAGCGCGATAGGCATGTCGTGGATTGTTTACAACGATCTGTTTCTGTTCGACGGTCGCCTCGAGTATGCGTGGCGCAATTTGGGCGAGCGCGATATCGTGATTAACGGGCGCCTTTACAGGGTGGATTTTTACGATCCGCAAACCAACACTGTGGGCGAATTCCTGGGTTGCCTGTGGCACGGTTGTTCCGATTGTTATTCTCCTGACACTTTAGTGCCAGGCAACGAGAGGCGCACTTGTCGCGACGTGGCAGCCATCACGTCGAATCGTTGGAGCATGTTTGCCGAGAGGGGTTACAGGGTGGAGTGCGTGCGAGAGTGCGACTGGAAGCGCGCTTGCGCAGACGTTTTGGACGTTGTCATGCAGAGTAGGCTCAAGAGAGTCCATGCAGTCTTGCGCGATTACCGCGAGCCCTTCGACCCTAGGGACGGTTTGAGGGTAGGGCGTACGGAGGGCGCCTATTGCTACTTCAAGGTCGGTGATGCGGCGTTGTCCGAACATTGTCGAGCTGCCTGGAAGGCCGAGTCCGAGCATTACGGAGGAGTGCCGAGTGGGGATTGCATCAAGTTCGTGGACTTCACGTCCCTTTATCCTAGCGTGATGAAGGCCAATCCGTTTTGGGCCGGACACCCTTCCGTGATTCGCGGTCCAGACCACATTTTCGACAAATCGGCGGGTGCCTACGACGGTCTCATGCACGTGCGCGTTCTTCCTCCGCAAAACCTCTTTTTGCCTGTGCTACCCCTCGTTTCAGTCGACAAGGTGCCTAAGTCCATGTACGTGTTGTGTCGCAAGTGCGCCGAGTGTCAGAATTTCGAAGTCAATTCGTGTCAGCATTCCGTCGAAGAGCGAAGTTTCGAAGGCATTTTCACCAGTGACGAGTTGTACTTCGCCATGGGCGAAGGGTATCGCCTTCTCAACGTGTTCGAGGTGTGGAATTACAGGCGCAAAGAAAAGGGCATTTTCGAAAAATTCGTCAATGCACTCTTCAAGATAAAGTTGGAGAAATCTGGCTGGCCGGCCTGGTGCACTACGGACGAGGCCAAGGGGCGCTACATAGAGGAGGTGCACTCGCGTGACGGAATACGGCTCGATTGGGACGAAATCGAAGACAACCCCGAAATGCGCGCGGCCGCTAAGGCCCTCTTGAACGCTTGCTGGGGGTATTTTGCGCGCAACATGCACAAGTGGGAGCAGAAGTTCACGCACGTGCCGCGCGAGTTTTTTGAATTCCTCTGCGACGAAACGATTTGCGACAAGTCGGCCTGCTTCCTCGCAGACGACTGCGTGTACATGCGAGGCAGGCGCGAGCGGTGTTTCATTCCGGCCGATTCGAAAGGCAACATAGTGCATGCTGTGCAGACCACGTCTTACGCGCGGCTGAAGCTGTATCGCATTCTCAAGAGGTTGGGCAGGCGGGCGCTGTATTGGGACACGGATTCTTGCATGTATGTTGCCGATTCGTCGCAACCGGAGTCCGATCTCACTCTAGGCGACGGGTTGGGCGAATTGACAGACGTTCTCGGCGATGGCGGGTCTTTCATTTCCGAATTTTCTTGCGGTGGTCCGAAGCAGTATGGCGCGGTAGTTGTGAACGCAGAGAGTGGCGAGCGCGTGCGTACGATTTTCAAAGTCAGAGGGTTAACGCGCAATAGGGCTTCTAAGCATGTCGATTTCAATCTCCTGCGCGATCTCATTCAAGATTCTAGAGCGCGTCACAATTCGTCCACTGCACTTGCAAGGGAGGGCGAGGAGGAGCAGGAGGAGGAGATTTGCGAGCGCGAATTGGGGGCTAGCGGATTCGTTGCAGATGGCGCTTCTGTTGATTGTTTTCAAATCAGGTCTGAATTGCTAGGCAGGGTTTACCCTTCAGTGATTAGCAAAACATTTCAAATTGTTTGGGACAAGCGCGTGCCGGTGTTTATGAAGTATAGCAGCATTGTAATGTCGTTGCCTTTCGGTTTCTTATTTTAGGGTGTGTTGTCATGCACGTGCATAGTCATGATGTAATCGTAGAGCTTAAATAAAGTGAAATCGCACGTTTGACTCTTTATGTCAATGTAAAAATGCGCGACGATGTCGTTTCCGAAGATATAGATTTAGGGGAAGCGTGGGCCATTTTAGAAGCGTCTTGTCTGCCATCGGTTGTGAGTTCAAGAGGGATTCGACGCCGCATCTTTGTTGAATATTTGTCCGGCAAGCTCGTCGGTGCAGCGGTGGGAGTGTTGCGAAGTGCGGGTCTAGTGCAATACGTTCTTGACGTTGTAGTGCAAGTCGTTTGGCCGTTGTTGCGCCTAGTATTCGTTTGTGTCTGCGGGTAGGGGAGTGCCATGGTAGAGGAAGCTGTGGCGGTGAGTAGCGTCGTGAAAGGAGTCGACGTCGTTGCCAGTTTTGCGGTCGGACTGAGACGCCGTTTCCAGTTGGCGAGGGGAAAAGAAAAAAAAAATAGAAAGAAGAAATTGAAAAGGTCGAAAGGCATGGGGAGCGGGAGTTTGTGCCTACCGTGCGGGCACAGACATGTAGAGACTGGGGACGAGTACACAGCAGGCGACTCTCATCACAGGCACCGAACGTTTGCCGTGGCTTGTTGCGGAAGCGGTGTCGTTAGCCTACACATGGAAAACAACTTGGTCGATTGCGAATGTCTGACAAATTGCTCACGCACATTCGAAAGAGACGCCACTTGCACAACGTCGTGTCGAAACTTTTGATGAGTGGCAAAGCGGGCAGAAGCGGGAAGGCGGACAACGACGACAGCGACGACGAAGACCCACAGCAAGGCAAGAGAGTCTGTCAAAAAATCTAACGAAAGAAGTGGAAAAGGCCGATTTGCCCATCCCGTACGTGTTTCACGTCGAGGCGCCTTTTGACGTGTTGAGGGCGGTCTCTTCGCTGGAAAGTCGTTTGGAAAGACTGGAAGATTGGAAAGAGTTTAGAGAGCAGAACGCGTCTTGGTACGAGACGTGAATAAAGAGAGTGGAAGACGAGTGTCAGGCAACCAAGCAGTATTACAAGAAAGTCAAGGCATACACGGGATTCATAGAGCAAGAGCTGAAATCGGCGCTAGACAACATCATGAGTGAGGTCAGTTCCAAGCAACACGGCGTGCTTCTTGAACACGTGGCCAAGGTCGAAGCCGACGTGAAAGCCAACTTCAACGAGCACGAAAAGAGAGTCACCGATCGCATAGATACGCTATTGCTTCACAATGGCCACTTTGGCAAGGTACAGTTTCGTCACACACCTGCCGCTACACGGTTTGGAGAATTTGAGAGAACCGAAGTCAAGTTTGTTTTGGATAGAGAAGACGAGGAACAAGAAGGAGAAGAAGAAGAAGAAGAAGAAGGAAAAGAACGTTGCAATCCAGACGACCTTCAGCGCTCGCCCTCTGTCAAGAGACCTTCGTCTGTGCCCGTAATGAGTTTTTCAGGTGGACGCAACGTGCTCACTCAGTGTGCCCTGCAAGTGCCGGGTCATCCGATGAGAGTGAATTCGCCTAAAGCGGAAGACGCAAAGATGAACGAAAAGAAGGAGAAGGAAGAGGAAGAGGAGAAGCAGAGCGAAGCTGTTGAGAAAGCAGACCGAGAAAAACAAGGAGGAGAAGAAGAAGAAGAAGCAAGTGACGCGGAAGAAAAAAAAAAAAAGAAAGTGACGAGACAACCGCCAGTAACGTTGAGGAGAGAAGTGTCATTTGTGCCGAGCTCAAAGAGAAGATCGCGTGTTGGTGCGCTCAAGGAACAGGCAAATTAATCGAACTTTGTACTAAATTTCCTTGCGAGTATTATCGTTTGATGTGATGTATTTCTTGCGGGGTGTCTGTTAGTTCACTGCGGGATGGCAAATTATATTTGCATGTTGTCAATGATAATAAATGATATAGCGTAGTATGTCACGTGATTGTCTGTGCGTTATGCTGATTTCGATGGAGTTTGACAAGCGCACGGTTGCATTTCTCAAGCGCATTTTCACAGATCCCGAAGTTTCGAGCGTAGCTTTCAAACCGGCCTCAGTCATTCACAAGTCGCTTCGGGCCAACGGCGTGACGCGCTTCACCCTAAAGCAATTGCAAGAATTCGAGAGGCGTCACGTTCGCGCCAATCAAGTGTTGAAGCGCGTCCATTCGAGACGATACGAAAAGTTGAAGACTTTTGCCACCGGTCTAAACGCTCAATGGGTGAGCGATTTGATAGAAATCACTGAGAGAGGGCTCGGAGCGCGCTACGTTTTAGTAATCGTCGACGTTTTCAGTCGAAAGGCCGACGCCGAGCTTTTGCAGACTAAAAGCGCATCGGTCGTGTTGAGGGCGTTCGATCGCATAGTAGGGCGTCTGGGGAGGCCCCACAGGCTGCACACCGACGCGGGCAGCGAGTACACCAACAAGGCGTTTCAGCGCTATTGCAAGGACAACCGAATTCGCCACTTTGTCTTGGATAGCGAAGACAAGGCGGCCATTGCCGAAGCGTTCAATCGAGCTTTGCAGCAAGCCATTTTTAGGTACAAGGCCGGAGGGGTCAGGGGAAGCGGCAAACACTTGTTGAGACTAGCACTCGACAATTACAACCGCACGCCGCACAAGGAGCACGGTCTCATGCCCTCCCAATTCACTGTGCACAACAACGGTCTCTTTAGCCTTAGCGATGTTGCTAGACAGCGGCGCATAAGTGAGATCACGTGGCGTCAGAGGAAGCCTTTCAAACTTGCAGTGGGCGATTACGTGCGCATGACAAAGTCCGCAGGTGGATTTTACAAGTCTTATAGAGGCACTTACACGGAAGAGGTGTTTCAGGTGCGCGCCAGAGATAGACGATTTCCGCAGTATCACATCAAGCTGTATTACTTGAAAGATCTGACGGGCGAACTCCTCAAGGGCGTACTCTACGAGCCAGACCTGCAGAGAGTCGAGTTGCCGGCTTTCGAAGAGAGGGTTCCGCGTAGGGTGACAAAGAGAAGGAAGGACGGTTGGAGTTTGGTGCAATTTCAAGATTACCCGGACTCTCACTCCGAGTGGGTGAAGTTGCACAAGTCCAGAGCACGTCATGTATAGATCGTCGTTTGTCGAGGAGAGCGGAGGTCGAGATTTCTATGTCAGTGTGTTTTCCAATTCTCCCGCAGTCGAGAGTCGATGAAGAGCACAGTGTTAGGTGCATTTTAAAGTGAAATTGCCCGGAAAGTTGCAATTTCGCGATGGTGAGTGGGAAGTTGCTCTTAGCACTTTGATGGTTCGCAATTTGTTGGGAGATAGGGCTGTCCTGTGCACATTTTTTGACGAATTAACGCCTAGTCGTGTGGAACATGCAATGCGATTAGAAAACGGCTATCACACTAGTTGCGGGTCGGTTTTGGATTCCTGCCTTAGGGCGTCGCACGATACTTTAACAGATGCTTTGCCAAGTAGCACCGATTACCTCTTTCATTGGGGCGTTTTCAAGGGAGACGGACTTAGCGGCACACCACACCCTTTTCTTTTCAATGACATAGATTTGGCGTCTTCCCTTGCTGTGAGGGATAGCGTCTCTGAGGTGTGGGGGGATTTGAGACAACTTGACGTTTCTACTGGGGACAAGGTGCACCCTAGCGACGACGATCCCAATAGAATGCAATGGTGGGCTTTTCCCTTTACCGGTCCGACTAAAAATGACAGGCTGTATCAAGGCTATACGCGTTCTATGACTAGGCACACTGCTTACAGCAGCGTTACACACGTAATAGGTTTTACCGATGCTGCTAATTGGTGGTCTAACACAAGCAGACACGTTTGTCTTTGGATTCCGCGGCAATTGGCGCACGCACTTCACCTGGACGAACGAAACAATTACAACTACACTGGTCTTTTGGATTGGGGATTTGTGGAGTTTGAGGATGATCTGTATTTGCGAATAGTGGGCGTGCGAGGGAGCACACTCTACATGCAACCTAGGGCGGCTTTCGAACCCATAAGGAAAAATGTTCTCATGATGTCTTTGGGAAGGCACATTTCTCACGGCGAACAACCGTCCAACGCTCAAAGTGTCCTTCATCTGTCCATATTTCAAGGATACGGAGTGCGCGTGCAAGACGCGGCAGGAGAGGTTGTGGCGACTTTTCACAATGCAAATTATACCGCTGACCAACTTCTAGATTTGGCCCGCCAACCCATACTGCCCTATCACGGTACACTCGAAGTGTCCGTGACGGAACTAGATTTGAAGGATGC
Source organism: Pachyseris speciosa (assembly GCA_016490735.1). Lineage (NCBI taxonomy): Eukaryota > Metazoa > Cnidaria > Anthozoa > Scleractinia > Pachyseridae > Pachyseris > Pachyseris speciosa. Next base: position 144,175 of record JAEMWC010000206.1, on the reverse strand, counting down.
TTTATTCACGAGTTCGGCAGAATTGGTGCGTCCTCATTTGGTCGATGCGCTGATAGATGTCCCGGTTGACAATTACGATCGCACAGTGCGTTACGAGACGCGCATCGAGAGGTGTTACAGGACACTTGGTCACACTGACACGGACACCTTTCACGTGCACGTTAAGGAGAAGTATGGCAATTATTATCCGGCCTTTTGGAGCGGCGTGACGTCGGCAGTGTTTCACTTTCGCCGCAAGACAACAAATTTCCCCACCTACTCGTGATGAGTTACTTACATGCGCATCCCTATTATCGCCAGTCCGTCGAACACTTGGAATTTCACGGCGAGACCGATGAAGAGGGCAAAGTGAAGGTGGAATTTAGAGACATGCCGTGTGTGTATGGCGAAAATTGGGAAATGGCTTGCATCAACGCTTCGGTTGAGGCCTCGGAAATTTTCAACGTGTTGTCAGGCAAAGATTACGGTGCCGAATTGGACTTGACGTTTCTCCCAACCGGCGGCACTCTGTCTAGACACAAATTGCCTCCGGGAAAATATGCTCTATTGAAGGATTTGGCGGCGTCTTGGTCATCCGTGGGGGTGCCAATTTTTTTCAGTGAGACACCGCAGGGTCTCGAATTCAGAAATGTATCAGGGGTCAATGCAAATTGTCTGTAAGCCTTCGCCTGGCCTACGTTTTAGGTTTAATCGACGACAAAGATACTGTTTCGGAAACTTTTCGTCATGCCAACGGGTTGACGAACGAAGAGTTCCAGTTGGAAGTCGATCCCGACACGTATCACATAGTTTGTTCCATGACTTTCAAATTGGCCAACACCAGGTTGCAACTCGTGGCTTCGGCCAGCAAAAACATCTGGAATTTCATTTCGCCCGATTCGTTTCAATTCATCATGTTGTACAGCAACCTGCTGAAATCGCAAATTGCGGGCGATCAGCGGGTGCCCCTACTGTTGACAATGCCCATGATTGAGCAGGAAAAACGCTTATTTGTCGAACCAAAGACTCTACGATTTGTGCCTGTCGTCAAGGGACGGTACGAAAGCGTTCATTTGCAACTGGCAGATAGTGCGGGAAGGTTTCTCAAAGGAGTGCCAATCACTGCAGTGTGTAACTTGCGTCGCAAGCATCCATTTTGAAAAGGGGGAGGGCATGGGAAAATTCTCGACTTACAACCACAAGAGGTGGCAGATTGGAGGTGTGTTTGCCGGATCGAATCCGAATCAGTGGGGCGGATCCGTCTACTCCGGATACAATCCCAATCAGGAGGGTGGTGCCAAGACCATCTCGGCTGCCCCGGTAAGGAGGAGTCCGCGCTTCAGAACCATCAGCGATGATAGTGACGACATGGGATTTCTCGACGCTGGCATTACCCCCCTTAACACAGTCGACTCTAGACCACCTTCACCTGCGCCTTCCAGCTCTTCCACCATCACTCTTCCAGCATCGACAGTCCTTTTCGGAGGTGTAGAGCCCAAGAGGCGCAGGACGAAACCTTTCAACGAGACCGCCTTGTACAAGGTGTTGCTGGCGTTGAGCCTCATAAGAAAGGGTTCCAAGGGGACGACTTGGCACAACAAGGTGAGCGGGTGGAAGATGCACGGTGGCAATGCGGGCGAGGAGTACACCACCATGCGCGCGAGGTGTTTGCGATTTGGCATCATTTGGGCCTTGTTGTCGTATCTGAAAAAGACGGGCATCTATCGCATAGTGAAAGAAGGCAATTTAGAAGCGCCCACGCAGGAGATGGTGAGAAACACTTTCAGGTTCGTCAAGAACATGATGCCCAAAGGCACGTTTTTCAAGCTGAAGCAGCAGAGGCGCTTCAAAAAGGCTTGGGCAAAGAGGTGGGACAACAGGGCCAAGAAAGGCAGTAGCAGGAGGGGCAGGCGTCGCGACAAGGGTGAAACGTCCAACATTTCGGGTGTTTTCACAAAGTCCCCCTTTCGCGGATTGGCGCGCGGCTATACGTCTTGATTAGAGAAGACTAAGCTCCTCCCTGTGTTTTTTTTTTTTCAAAATAAAAGTGAAATATAAAAAGATCATAAAAGTGTGTGCGTATTCGTCTCAGTGTTTTTTTCGTTTTTGATTCCCTTTGCAAGAGTGTGATCATGGCGACTTGGCGCACGAAATACAGGCGCGACATACTCCGTTCTAATGGCTATGCGAATAGGAGCGCTGCAAGAGCTAGAGTTATCAACACGCGTCGGCAACTAGGCGGAACTAGCATAGCGCGAGACACGTTAGACTCTGTCATTATGCCGACAGTCTTCAACATGGCACACCAGGCCATTATGGGCATTGGAGACAGAACGAAAGACATGTTGAACAGAAGGCAAAGGGGAGGTAGAATTTACAGCGGTGCCCCGCATCCGATGGATAAGCTTTTGCCTTACACTAGCGGAAAGGACGTAGCGTGGATGTTGAGGATGTCAAATCAAAGCCAGAGAGGTGGTAGTGCCATAGGGAACATCATGAGTTCTTTCGCTCCCTTAGCTTGTCGGGTTGCGCTGAGGCCTTTCAAGCAGGCTGCTTACAACGTGGCCAACAACGCTGTGGGCACGGCTCAGCATCACACTTTGAGGGGTTTGGACTTTTTTAAAAACAAGTGGCAGAGTGGCAAAGGGAGAGGAAGAAGAAGAAGAAGAAGCAGGAGGAAGAGGCAAAGGGGAGGCATCTTGCCTATTCTAGCGCTAGCAGGGCTCGTGCCAGGCATAGCCAAGATGGTGGGTGCAGGGAAGGGGAGAAGGAGGAGGAGGAGGAGCATTGTCACTCGTAGGCGGCAGAGGGGCGGATCGCTCAAAAACATGTTGGGTTTCTTTGCCAAGTCTAGCATGATTCCTTTCATGGGGCCCGTTTTGGCCTACAAAATGGCGCGCAAAGTCATGAGGGGCGGGGGACTGGCCAACAGATTTTACGGTCTTGGCAAGTACGGCCGACACAAAAAGAGGAGGATGCGCAAGTTGGCGGGCATAAGGCGTCAGAGAGGAGGCATACTTCCAGCGTTGCCTGCCTTAGCGCTTGCAGCAGCTCCATTCATTAAGGGTGCCTTAGGTGTGGCTGCCTCTGCAGCTTTAGGGGCGGGAATATCTGGAGGCATACACAAGGCCATTCAACGCGGGGGAAGAAGAAGAAGAGGACGAAGAAGGAGTAGGAGAACACCCCGACGACGACGACAGAGAGGCGGGATGGCACTTACGCCCAGTGAACTGCGCGCCATCGAGGAAGCAAGGTATGGTGGTGGTGGTGGAAGTTGAAGTAATTTTGGAACGGCCACTGTCGCGCAGGCCGCAAACAAAGCGTCACCTGTGGCAGTTGCTCCGAAAAGCGTCAAGGGGAAAAGTGTGGGTCAAACTTTGGGCAACATTGCCAGCAAGATTGCAGACAGCAACATGGCATCCACTTTTTTTGGCAAATTGGGAACCAAAGTTGGCAATAGAGTGATCACGCGCATCCTAGAGAAAATGTGATTAATTTATTCACAAAGTTGACGCACCTGCACTTTTGCAAAATTCAAAATGGTGAGCGCTTGGTGTGTACGCTGTAGAGCTCCCACACAACAAGTTCAATCAGTCGTAACGCGGAACAAGCGGGGCAAGAAGCAGAGCACTGGGCGATGTGTGCAGTGCGGAGCAAAGACGAACGTTTTCATAAGAGAAGGCGGTGGTCGCAGAAAGAAAGGGTGGAAAGTGAAACGTCTGGACGAGACCAGCCGCGGTCGCAGACGACGCAACAGGCAGAGAGGAGGACGTGCGAGATGCAGGGCAATTTGGTGTTGAGGACCTAGTTTGTTGTTGTAGTCTAACATGGGCAAGCACGCTACACAGGTGATACGCGTGCCAGAATAAGTGTATTTGAATAAGGATGCTAATGGCGGTGCAAGGGAGAAAGGCAGGCAAGAGGGGGAACTAGACGCCATCATGTCGGATGCTCGGAAGAACGCCGCTAAATTGCAACGCAGCTACAGAAAGATAGGACAGACAGTGACGCGCGATGACGTGATGAACGCTCTGTGCGGCTCAACCTCTGCACAGCCTGCTGCGGGCAAGAGGAAAAGTGCATCTTTGGTGAGAGAGAAGAGTCGCGCACAAGGTGAACATGTCGCACGGACGCCTTCCTCCTCCTCTATTTCGCAGCAACCGCACGCTCAAAAAAAAAATTTGTCCGCACAAGACAAGAAAAAAAAAAACAACAAGCGCGGAGGCTCAAGGGGAGCGCGTGGGTCGGCTTTTAGAAGAGTTGGAGGAGGCAACGGGAGGAAAGGGAAAAGACTTTCTTGCTTACTTGGCCAATGCGCGTCAAGACGATGAAGGACAAGAGGGAATAGAGGATGATTTACAAGAAGACGAAGCAGACGGTGAAGGAGAAGACGAAGAAGAAGAAAAAGAAGAGGAAGAATCCGAAGAAGAAGAAGAAGAAGAAGAAACGGTTGATTCGAGCAAAAGGAGAAAATTAGATTTAAAGTTGGAAAAAATAGTGCAGCGCATTTCAGACAAAATCGAAAAGCGATTCGACGAACAACGCAAACTCAACAGAGAAATGCAGACCAAATTCAAGGGTGTGGAGTACATGGCCAAGATGATAGACGAAGCGCAAAACGAGGACGGTCATGGCAGCGGCAGTGGCATCTTGTCGACTGCCATGCCATTGTCGCCCTCTGAACCTTCTCCGCCTACGACCATCGCTACGAGATAGCGCGTCAAAAGAGGTTGGGGGCATCCACAAACATATTGAATCACATGGCGTCTCAGCAGGACAGAGAAAACAAATTTCAAAAGTACGAACAAATAGCGAATTTGTTGGGCGATGTTGTCACCAACAAGGACGCGGCCGGTCGCAGAGGAGTCAGCACCAAGTACGACGATTCGCAAATTGGAAAATCGACTCCTGTGCCCCCTAGAGCGCAAAGGCAAACAAGCAAATCAGCCTACAATTACAAGCAATCGCCTACCCGAGGGCAAGCGAGAGACGCCTGGTACAATTTTGTCAAAGAGAACTCTCATTCGCCTTGAATAGTGTTCTTCTTCTTCTTCTTCTTCTTCTTCTTCTCGTTTCTCAGTTTTACTAGCAAGTCACCATGACTGCCGTAAATATATCGGCGGGCCATGCCTCAAGTACAAGGCGCAAGTTGGACGAAGCCGCAGCAGCCGAAGCGGTTGCTTTGACTGGGGGAGAGAGCACAGAAGTGTTAACAGAGGCCCTGGGCACTCAACCAAAGCGCGTAAAATCCGGGGGAACACAGTATCTCAGGCGTGACAGGTTCTACCCGCGGGATGAGGTGGGCGGAGAGCCACTCAAACTCGTCTTTGACGTGACTGGACTCGACCACTACCTCACCAAACCGTCGATGTGGAAGTTGCACCTGTACATGCGTCTGAGGCAGCCCGACGGTACTCGTTTCGAAAATCCAAGAACTGCCCAACATCAGCACGTTCTCGTAGGTGGAGTTAACGGACAAGCGGCAAGGGCCGCCACGCGTCACGCACGCTTCGCTAACAACATCATGCAGTGCTTTCGCAAGATCGAGGTGAGACCTGATCGAAAGCACGACGTCAACATTGGCGAGTTAGAGATCGGTCTGACGGAACCCATACGTCGCATTTTGACGACCACGGAGAAAGAGCTGTGGCGTCACGACGAATTTTTTGAGAAACACTTCGATCACCGCCTTCAATACGGACCAAGGTTGGATGCAGTGGGCATTTCTACCGACAGGAATAATTATCAAGCGGCAGGCGGCGTAGCAGTAAATGTGGCGCCCCTTACAGCCCAGGAGAGACTCATAATGCGCCTTGAACAATCTCACTATGATCAGATGGCTGCCAACGGAGGTCAGGGCTACGTTCACTTCGAGATAAAAGAGTTACCATAGGCCTTCTTTGACATAGATTCGCCTTTGCTGTCCATGTTGGCCAACGAGATCATCGTGACGTTGAACGAGCCCAACAAGTTCTGCCTTGCGCGCACCTGTCGTGTAGACGGTCTAGGTGCGACCATAGACCCCACTTTGGAGATAGACCGCAGAAAGACATGCCTAGAGATAGATTTCTTCAGGCGCGACAACCAGTCCGAGTTGGAGCGTGGCATGTACGGTGCAGAGCAGGAGAAGTACAGGACAGTGCCAAGAATTGCCATGTCCAAGAGTCCGAATTTGAGAGTGAACGTTGCCAACAATCCGCAGATTCCCTTGGGGTGGCGCACCATGGACGATCGCATACCAAGACGCTTTCTCATGGGCTTCCTGAGAACCAACAGGCTCAACGTCAGTTTTGCGCACGGCGAATTCAACTTCGAAAGTCACGGAATCTCGCACGTTCAACTGTACATTGCCAACAAGCCGCTTTTCAAGCACCCGGGATTCCCTTGGGACGACACGAATGACAAAGTGAAACATCTGTTTTGGAAGAGCCAATGCGACATGGTGGCCAAGCAAGGGGAGGAGCGCAGACATCCCGTAGACCTGTTGCCAAACGACCTGCCGCACGGAATGTGGCTGCTCTATGTGAACACGGAGTACGACGAGCTGCAGCCCTTCATAAGAGAAGACATGAAGTTTGCATTGGGCCAGTTCCGCGCTGAGATATTCTACAAAGATGCCGTTGTCGACAATTACGACATAACGCTGTGCATGTTTTGGCACTACGTGGCCGAGCTCACGTGCACCAATGTGGTGGCCAACGATTGGGCCCAGACCATAGTGGTGCCGGTGGACTCGTACGAGATGCCGCAGGAGTACTACGCGAAGTACACGGGAGAATTGGATTGAGGAGTGCCATGCACGACACGCAGCAGTTGGAAGAAGCCGGTTCGGCTGACAACCACATCTCGTCGCACAACTTTCTGGGCGTGTTCGCAGCCGACCAAGTGCCCCGCAATCTGCCGCGCGACTGCTGTTTCATCATGAACACGGATCCCATCTCGATGGACGGTCAACATTGGGTGTGCATTTTCAAGAAGAACGCGCGCACGGTGTACTTCGACTCGTACGGCCTGCCCCCTTCGCACTGGCAACGATATTGGAGAAGGTTTTCCGACGCTCAAACTAGCAGGGAAGATTATCAGCAAGAAGATAGCGACGTGTGCGGCGACTATTGCCTGTTGGTTCTCAAGTGTTTGGCCATGCAGACGGACGAGGCGACGCCGAATTTGCGAAAATGTTTGGAATTTTTCGATGCCGACGACCACTTCAACAACGACACCATGGTGTACAAGGCTGTGCACAAACTCTATCCGGACATTCTGGCCGATTTGAGACACGTGAACGTTTAATCGGGCGGAAATAGACTCTGTCGCGGCCGTCGCGTGCAATGTTGTCGCGCGAGACGCGTACCCACGCGCGAACTTTAAAGGATTTAATTTTTTCTTCCAAAGTGGTTTTTTTTTCTCTCTCTTCATTCGCAGTAGCCCTCTTGCTTGCCATGTAAATATCATTGCCCGCTATTAGCACATTAATTAAAAATTCACAAAGTGTGTCGCAGCTGTGTTGTGTTGAGCCGTGTTGATTAAACATTCGGCTTGGGGGTCAACGGGCGGTCTAGACGAAATCAGATGTCCAAATTACACTTTTCGACGTCAAATTCGAAAAAAGAGTCGTCGAATTTGAACTGAGAAAAGCAAAAAAATTAAAACGCGTCCTTTTTTTTTTTTCAAAAATTAAAAATGAGTCTGCATCTGACATTCACAGACAGGCCGGCTTTTTTCTGGCCCGGAAATGCCGCTTTGAGCAGGCCTTCGAGCAGCGGCAAGACAACTTTCATAAAGCGTCTGATCGAGTGGAAAGATGTGATTTTCAACCACGACGACAATGAACCCATAGAACACGTCAAATATTACCACGGGTCGAGACACCAGCCCGTTTTCGACGAATTCACGGAAAAACACGGAGTCATCATGAAGGAGGGCGCTCCCACGAACCTGAACGAAATATCGCCCGACGGTGCTAAGACGCTAGTGATTTTGGACAATCTAGAAAAACACGTCGTTTGAAACGAGACGTTGCAGTCGCTGGTGACGGTCGACTGTCACCATAGGAATTTGTTCGTGGTTCTGGTGTTTCAGACGATGTTTCCTCAAGGCAAGTACGGGGTGAGCGTGAGAGCGCAGATGCACTACGACATCCTGTTCGGTTTCAAGGGGGAGATGAATTCGCTCAAGACCAAACTATCGAGGGTGGTGGAAGGACCGAAGTTGCACGAGTTGTGCGAAGTGTACGACCATTGGACGAGGCGAGTGGGCGGCTATATGGTGATAGACAAACATCCCAAATCCAACCCAATTTTTCGCTTTCGCACTAACATTTTTCCTGACGATGTCGGCGTGAGCGTTTTGGCCTTCAAGCAATGAAATTCGCTCCGAAGGTGCCATTCGTTTCTCACGTTCGCGGCCCTCTTCGCAAATCACCGCCTTGGCATCGCGTGCCCCCTCGACGAGTGGACTCCATCATTCTCGGTCGTTACAGCGACGCCATATTCATAAACAAGGGCGACGTACGCACCCCCTTGACGCCGCACAAACGCATACGGTGGTTGTATGGCCGCAACCAACGTGGATAGGAACAAGACGCGATTCTACCGCCACTTTCTCGAAATAGAACACTTTGCTAGAACGGGCGACACCGACTCTCTGAAGGACAAGGACGCTCTCTTGGGTCTGTGCGACCTACTACACAACACGAGCCGGCACCAAGACTCGAAATTTCTTCGCGCTTGCCATCCTGAATTCAAACCGCTCTTCAACAAGCGAGGCAGGCTCTCGCGTCGCAGACGCATCGTCAACGCTAGCGAAAAAATCGACCAATTGGCCGCTTTGGTATTGCGTCTCTTGCGGAGTCATTCCTCGTCGAGGAGTAGACGCCGGGGCGATTACGACGATTTAAACGGGGAAGAAGAAGAAGAAGAAGAAAAAGAACAAGAAGGAGAAGCAGACGATTATTAAAAAAAAAAATAGCAAACACGTACAGTGACGCTTACGCCGCCCACGAATATTCAAAGCGAATGCACGAAGGATTCGCCCTAAAAGAAATGGTGCTCATGGATCAGGAGCAATTGGATAGATACGTCAAAAGCCGAATGGCCGAAAAGGACAGGAGGGGGGGACATACGCAGACGGGGGGTGGGGGTATGGACGTGGTGCCGTACGGAGATGCGCGAGCGCAATCGCGAATGGGAGTGAGAAC
>JAEMWC010000206.1:102500-112500 GCA_016490735.1 Pachyseris speciosa | reverse complement strand
GCTGGTGCTGCTGGCGGATACAGGCGAGGGGCAGCGCTGAATGCAGCAAGAGGCCGAGCTAGTTACCGCCGTTAAAAAAAAACACTGACTCTGCACTCCTTTCACATTTCTCTTTATTATTATTATTCTCGAGAACGCGCACTAAATGAAATAACACTTCACTAATGTATGCAACGAGTGACTCGCATGCATGAGCGCGTATCACATGATTTAAAATTAAAATTTGTTTGGATGTCATGTTTATTCAAAGCATGTGTGTGTGGGCCACTGTATTTGCGCTAGCGTGCGTGACGGCGTGGCGTGGGCTTAATTAGCATAGCGCGCAGACACGGTGCTAAAAAGATTTAACCGCACAACACGTAGCACATTTTCGACTAGAACCATGTCCAAGCAACAGCGCTCTTCAGGAAAAAACGCCGCTCTTTTCTCGCAGTCCAACGCTTCGGCCACCACCATTTGCGAAGCAGAACGTCCCAACACGGGTTGGCGCTCCCACATGAAATTCACGCCGCTGTTGACCACCACCGGTTTGTCGGTTTTCACCCTCAAAAACATGCCGGAATCATGTCCGTCATGAATAGGGTTGCCTATCGCGAGGGCAAACTCGTGCCCATCTACACGTACGGTTTCACTCAGTTTTGCCGATTCATAGATTGCGGCGTGGAAGCCCTGGACGACATGTGCCGCCAGATAAGCATCACCTTCTTGGAAAACGCTTTGGACCCGTTCGAGAGCAACCGATTCGTGGCCAACTATGTGCCGTGCATTCGCATGGATCCGGCGTACGTGTCGACCTGGGAAGACGCCACGTTGGGGCTTCGATTGCACAGCGTATTCTACAGACAGCCCGACCATCTGATGAAACCCGCCAAACCGAGTACGTTTATTCGCTGATGAGAGAACTGGAAAAGGGCACGTTACTGCCGCACTACGTGGCGATGACAGAAAGTCCGGATTGGCGAGAGGACCCGGAACAAGTGGACAAGCGCAAGAAACCCTCGGGCGTTCCTCGCGTGGAATGGATTTTGTGCGATGGACAAGAACATTGGAACGTCGACCATTTCAACAAAAAGCCTCACCAGTACTGCCCTCGCCGATTGCACACCTATCACCTGCCGTGCGGCACGTTGAACGCCGTCTGGGCCATGCTGGAAGCTCTAGAAGTCATCGCCAGAACTCCGGACAATGCCACAGATGCCTTCAACATGCCGATCTACTGGCCAACTGGCGCCTTTTACAGAAAGATGCAAGCCATTCGCGGGACCCGAGAAATTCAGGTTTGAATTGACTCCGTGCACTCTGACGGCCTTTGCCAATTACAAGTCCATGCTGAACATCGTCTCGCCCCAATCCTTTGGAGACGCCACCATCAAGTGCCAACAATGCCAAATCAAAGTGACCGTGGCCAGGAGCACGCTCACCGAGCCGACGGGCGAAGCGACTTGGGGAATGTTGTTCCCGATTCAAAATAAGAGTTTCACGATGGCCACTCCATCTCTCTGTACCCGTTGTTACCATGGCAGTGCAGCATTCCCGCAACACGCCTCGCTGACCTTTAAACATCACCTGAGTGAGTATGCTAATTACTTCCTTGTCGTGCACGATAACCACCCGTTGCGAGGAGAACAAAGAAAAAATGTTAAGTAGGCGTATACATTGAAGCGTGTTAATTAAATTGTCGCACTCCCTGTCAGGATTTGAAAAAAAAAAAACAGCCTTGTCGCTCTTTTTTTTTCCGCTTCTAGCATCGTTCAACGATGCTGAAGCAGAAAAGGAATGAACGATACTGCACTTCGATCACGCGATGTAATTTTGACGTGTTTCAAGTTTGTCTTGCACCTTGTCATCCGTTTGGACTTTGCGACGCGCTTAAAATAAACTAATTGCCTAATCACATGATTCGCGCCCCTCCGGCGGAAGAGGCGATGCATGACGAGCGCGAAACACTTTGACGTGTTTCAAACTTCTCTTGCATCTTGTCATCCGTTCGGACTCTTTGGAGCACATGCTGCAGTCCAACAGTGTACCGGCCAACAGCAGTTTTAACAACGTGCGAAGGCAGATGGGCGCACTGCGCTCAAAATACGAAAAGAAGTGGCAAGAAATGGCGGCAAGGTGTTGGTGCCCATTCCCGACGAGGATAGCAGGGAGGAAGAGGACGAGGAAATTGACGAGGAAGAAGACGAAAACGAGCAAGAAGGAGAAAGTGAAGTACAAGACGACGAAGAAGAAGAAGAACAACAAGAACCATCTCCGCCAATCGTCACGCAAGCAACGCCAAAGCCCACCAAACAGAAGCAGCCCGCCAAACGACGTTCTGCGGCGGATAAAGGAAAGCAACCCGCCGCAAAGGTGGCGCGCACTGGCGCCGCTGCCACTCCTCGCGCGGTCATGTACAACTCTCCTTCTTCTCAAGCAGCATTCCACCCCGAACCAGAGTCTTACGAATACCCGGAGAGCGCTCACTATCCCCAAGAGCCTTACCCCGAGGAGGTTTACCCGGGGCCGTCGAACGCACATCCTGACTTGTCCCAATCAGCAACCATGATGCCTCAACCCTTGCCCAGCATCCGAAACAGCGCAGCTGACGGAGCCGTCAAGTTTCCCCTGTGTCCCGGCTACGTGAGAACCCACACTGGTGGCAAGTACAAGAAATTCATGAAATGCGAAAATGAATGCAACCTGGGTTGGGTTCATCCCGAAAAATTTGCCGACATGCTAGCCTTGTTGACTTTCATGTGTCCGCCTTAATTCAAGTACCCAAACGACCCGCCCAAGTGCACCGAATGCAACATGACCTGCAAGTTGGAATGGCGAAATACCGAAGATCAACTGAAAGAAGCCCCTCACATCCACAACCACATATTCTTTGTGTGCAGCAAGAAGGCAACAGAGAGGCCTTGCGACTTCGCGCAGTGCATGACGCGACCCAACCTGTTGGAAAGTCAAGTTCTGAGCGATACCCTTAGGGAGATCATAAGGAACAAACATGCCAAACAGAGAGGAAACGAACGGACGTTCACCAACCAGTTCCAAAGTGCCATGGACGCGCTGAAACGCACCTTCGGCGACGATCCGTACGCCGCTCAAACCGGAGTTTCAGCACGCCAATTGCAACGAGGAAGGGGATCTCGCACTGGTGCTGCTGGCGGATACAGGCGAGGGGCAGCGCTGAATGCAGCAAGAGGCCGAGCTAGTTACCGCCGTTAAAAAAAAAACACTGACTCTGCACTCCTTTCACATTTCTCTTTATTATTATTATTCTCGAGAACGCGCACTAAATGAAATAACACTTCACTAATGTATGCAACGAGTGACTCGCATGCACGAGCGGGTATCACATGATTTAAAATTAAAATTTGTTTGGATGTCATGTTTATTCAAAGCGTGTGTGTGTGGGCCCACTGTATTTGCGCTAGCATGCGTGACGGCGTGGCGGGGGCTTAATTAGCATAGCGCGCAGACACGGTGCTAAAAAGATTTAACCGCACAACACGTAGCACATTTTCGACTAGAACCATGTCCAAGCAACAGCGCTCCTCGGGAAAAAACGCCGCTCTTTTCTCGCAGTCCAACGCTTCGGCCACCACCATTTGCGAAGCAGAACGTCCCAACACGGGTTGGCGCTCCCACATGAAATTCACGCCGCTGTTGACCACCACCGGTTTGTCGGTTTTCAACCCCCAAAAACATGCCGGAATCATGTCCGTCATGAATAGGGTTGCCTATCGCGAGGGCAAACTCGTGCCCATCTACACGTACGGTTTCACTCAGTTTTGCCGATTCATAGATTGCGGCGTGGAAGCCCTGGACGACATGTGCCGCCAGATAAGCATCACCTTCTTGGAAAACGCTTTGGACCCGTTCGAGAGCAACCGATTCGTGGCCAACTACGTGCCGTGCGTTCGCATGGATCCGGCCAACGTGTCGACCTGGGAAGACGCCACGTTGGGGCTTCGATTGCACAGCGTATTCTACAGACAGCCCGACCATCTGATGAAACCCGCCAAACCCGAGTACGTTTATTCGCTGATGAGAGAACTGGAAAAGGGCACGTTACTGCCGCACTACGTGGCGATGACAGAAAGTCCGGATTGGCGAGAGGACCCGGAACAAGTGGACAAGCGCAAGAAACCCTCGGGCGTTCCTCGCGTGGAATAGATTTTGTGCGATGGACAAGAACATTGGAACGTCGACCATTTCAACAAAAAGCCTCACCAGTACTGCCCTCACGATTGCACACCTATCACCTGCCATGCGGCACGTTGAACGCCGTCTGGGCCATGCTGGAAGCTCTAGAAGTCATCGCCAGAACTCCGGACAATGCCACAGATGCCTTCAACATGCCGATCTACTGGCCGACTGGCGCCTTTTACAGAAAGATGCAAGCCGCGATTCGCGGGACCCGAGAAATTCAGGTTTGAATTGACTCCGTGCACTCTGACGGCCTTTGCCAATTACAAGTCCATGCTGAACATCGTCTCGCCCCAATCCTTTGGAGACGCCACCATCAAGTGCCAACAATGCCAAATCAAAGTGACCGTGGCCAGGAGCACGCTCACCGAGCCGACGGGCGAAGCGACTTGGGGCATGTTGTTCCCGATTCAAAATAAGAGTTTCACGATGGCCACTCCATCTCTCTGTACCCGTTGTTACCATGGCAGTGCAGCATTCCCGCAACACGCCTCGCTGACCTTTAAACATCACCTGAGTGAGTATGCTAATTACTTCCTTGTCGTGCACGATAACCACCCGTTTCGAGGAGAACAAAGAAACAGAATGTTAAGTAGGCGTATACATTGAAGCGTGTTAATTAAATTGTCACACTCCCTGTCAGGATTTGAAAAAAAAAAAAAGACAGCCTTGTCACTCTTTTTTTTTCCGCTTCTAGCATCGTTCAACGATGCTGAAGCAGAAAAGGAATGAACGATACTGCACTTCGATCACGCGATGTAATTTTGACGTGTTTCAAGTTTGTCTTGCACCTTGTCATCCGTTTGGACTTTGCGACGCGCTTAAAATAAACTAATTGCCTAATCACATGATTCGCGCCCCTCCGGCGGAAGAGGCGATGCATGACGAGCGCGAAACACTTTGACGTGTTTCAAACTTCTCTCTCATCTTGTCATCCGTTCGGACTTTGACACTCGGTGACGTTAAGTAATTTAGCGGAAGGCGCATCCGTGCGGATCATTGGGCTGCCTGTCAAATGTCCACTGTTCGAGAGAAGAGTCGTGACGAATTTGTCTTCCAATTTCTTTTCTCGTACATCGGACATTTTGTCATTTTGCCGCCGCACCTTAGATTAGTCAGGTTCAGACGAGATAGATAGATATGCACACGCAGAGAGATGTCGTGTTGCAAGGAGAGTTTGAGAATGGTTGTTTGTTCAAAATCTTCTTGCAGCAGCCACATCTCTTCTGATTGGTTGCTTGCGACCGCGTGATTGTCATTGGTATTATTATCACGATAATATAATATCAGATGAGAGCACGCGTGCTCGAACACGTAAGAGGTCATCTTTTTCAGATTTATGTCCCCGAAAAATATGTCCTTCTCGTACGCGCGCGAGTGCCCTAAGAACGTGCCGAGACGCTGGCGATTTTCGAGCACAATTTTCACTGACGATGTTTGCGACTTCAGAGGAACTTGTGTTTTGCAATCGCGCCATGCGAATGATTAGATTAGCACAAAACTGCAAGGGTCACACGCTGGGTCGCGTAGGGGTAACGGAAGCGGAACACAATTGAAAACACAACCGAGCGGCCCTCCTAAATTTCTCATAGGATGACAACTTTCACACTTGCCATCCAATGAGAAGTTTTGAAGTGCCTCATCGCACGCCAAGTTTTCGAGGATAGCGCATGTTGCAACCCCTTTCTTCTTGTCTAAGGTCAATTTTGACGTTCACTTTAGGAAGAAGAAAAAGTTTGCGACATTTGCATAACATTAGATCCCCCGCGCCCGTAATAATGATGATAATAATAATAACAGGGGTATCATTGTTCTCGTTAAAAACGCAAGGACGACACCTGGACAAGTTCCCACGGTATAACCCTGCGGGATGCCCAGCCCCGAATTGAATCGCTTTTGTTTCCGTGTTGAAAGAGAAAGCACAGTTGGTTTAGCCGAATTGTGCTTCTCTTTCAACATTCGGAAACATTGGTCGACTTTCTACCTACTCCCCCCGCCGTATACATCCGCCCCTTGACAACCCACACCCCCACTCCACACCCCACCCCACTATGGCAGCGCGGGAAAATCTCGTCACGTGCTTCATGTTAATTGTCAGAGTCAAGATAATTGAATATCTTTTCTCTGACAGTTGACACGAAGCGTGCGTGACAAAAAAAACAATCACTCCTCATCTCGTCACATGCTCCATGTTGATTGTCCGAGTGAAAGTTATTGAGTGCCTTTCCTCTGACAATTGACTCGAAGCGTGCGCGACAATTACTCACTCCTTTTTCTTTCTTTTTTTTTTTTTGCTCTTTCTACATCGTCACTCGACACCCGCGCAGACAGTCGGGATCAGGCCATCTACTCGGACAATGCCAAGCACACCCACACGGCCAAGAGACGTCTCGAAAAGTACCTGACGGAAATTCAGGTCAACATCACCAGAGATTCAGACATGGACATTGCGAAGAATTGTGTGGGCGCCCCGAACAAGCACGCCCAAGTCGCAACTTGGCTCGAACCGGAATATCTGCTCCGACGCGCCAAGCCCGAACCCACCGAATTTGCCAAATCTCTGATGGTCAACCAGCCAGAGTGGGACTCTGACACCGAACTGGAGCCGTACGGCAACGCACCGCCACCCAAGTTGTTCAAGCGTCAAGACGACAAAACGATCTACTTCATCTCCCAACTCACCTACTCGCGCGTCACTCACAACTGCAGCATCGGCGTTGCGCCCAGTTATCTGAATCTCGCAGAAGCGTCATTTCCCCCGCTGCCCCCTTCGGCCGACAACCTAGCGCAGTGCGAAAGAGAAGCGGAAACTGGCAAGCTGACGGACGCCATCGAGGCTAACGTGAAAGAAGCTCAACGCAGGGGCGAATACGTGACCATATCCATAACGCACGGTCCCTCGATGGAATGCCAACCACCATCTTCCTTGTTTCCCGAAACAAGCCCCGAACAGAGCGATCCCTCTTTCACCAAAGCCGCAGCAGCCGCAGCAGCCAGCAACACCAGTAACAAATCCACCTACGTCCTATCGCCGCTAGTACGACACACGCCAGTCCCAGTCATGACTCCTCCCGGACCTCCGCCCAAGCTCATCCGCATGCCCGCTCCCCTGCACAGTTCCACACCTGCCACTGCGCATGTACCAGCCTGTCCAGCAGCACCACCCCCCTCCCCAATTCCCATGTTGGTAGATGACAGTCCGATCAACACGAAAGTCTTGCCGCCCCCACCGCCCGCCAAAAAGACGCGCGAAGAATCCATGCCCGCCGATCGAAATTCCCTCCAAGAAGCCAGGGATCGTTTTCAAATGGAGTACGAAATGCACATGCAAAGTCTGGAGCCCTATTCGCCAGAAGACATAGCACAAAGGACGGTCACACCAGACATCCCGCTCTCCCCCCCTCCGGAGCCCGACTGTCCACCTGCACCTCAGGCCAGGCGTTACCCTTGGCGCCGCCGCACCCAACGCGTGCCACTCACTCCAAGAACGGTGGGAGATGGTAGAGACGAGGACATAGTGTCAGATGAAGAACAAGAAGAAGAAGAAGAAGATCAACAACTACCCGAGTGAACTGCACGTGAAACTTTTTTATTGACATTTTCATTTCATTTCAAAAAGCACTAACACACTACACAATAGATAAGCTGCACTGTATACTCTAGCAAATTGAAGCAAAGAAAATAAAACACATTGCAAAAGGTTTTTCTCGTCACTCCCCACTAGAGTCGTGCAACAGGGAATGAGGGGCTAACATGAACAACTCATTATCATTCAAAAACGCACAATCGATCAAGCGCATCCGAGCTCGACTCATTAAAATTCACAAACACACATCTGTTCGGTCAAGCGTATGCGACGCGGGCACTCGTCACGCACGTACGAGCACGTCGCATAAAGTCCATTACACATAATGATCAAACACCAAACTATTTAAAAAATTCGGGGCTGCCTGCGAAGCTCGAAGTAACTCGGCCTCCCTATCGCCGTCTATCCACAAACGTCTATTGCGAACCGGATCGCGTTTTGGGTAAGTCGGACCGATGCAAAGCAGACACTTGCACGGGCACCCGTAGATGGCCAACTCTATCAAACGTGTCAAAATCCTCAAAAAGGCCCGGTCCTTGCGCCGATGCAACGAATTGATGACTTTGGTCACACCGACTTCTCCCTCGGCTCTGAGCATGGCAATGGTCTTGCACATGAGTTTCTTGATTTCCGGCACTTGAGCCTCCTGCGAATCGCGAAACCACAACAGAATTTCGAAATTTAAACGCACCATGCCATAGCGCAAACCCTTGATGGGCCGTCTAACGACAGAAGGATTGACGGCAGAACGCGCATCCTCGAAGTACACCTCTTCGATGCTCTCCACTTCGTGCGGCAAGACTCTAGACATGATGGGCAAAAACAGGCCAAAAATGTGGACGAGGGCTCGCGGATCGTCAGAAACCCGGGGTTCAGGCGGAATTGTGTCATCAAACACACTTGGACTCACCCGGAGCCACGACCGTTGGTCACTACAGTGGCCTGGTACTAGCACGGGGGTTTTGCCTCTCCATCCCCGTTCGTAGAGCAAATTATTTACTCTCCCCCGGCTCCCCGCGCGAAGTTTACCCTCGCCCGTTACTCACTTCTAACGAATCAACTTTGATTATATTTTGATGTCAAACCAGACGCCTCTCCCCTGTGGTGTGTGGTGTGGAGGACTCGACTAAGAAACAATGCGCATGCGCTCATACGTCTCACTTAATTGCATTTTTTTTTTAGATTGTACCCCCTAGCGCAATCCATGCGCCCGGGGGAGGAGGTGTGAAGAGGGGGTGTGGAACAACGAAGAACTCAGAGAAAAAGGAGAAGACGGCAAACAAAAGAGACCAAACAAAGCTCCTTACCAAAGCCGACTCAAAAGACTCTGCGCGTGCAACGTGGCCCCTTGAATGATGCCAAACACCACTCCATTACGGTAAGCCTTTTATCGATTTCGATGGCGAACCCTCGACGCGGCCTGCGGAGGATTCTGAAGAAAGAGAGAAAAGATACCGTCTTCCGCTGAACAAACGAAGGGGAGACGGTTTGACACCTTTGAAGACCTGACCAAGAAGGCGATAATAGAGCCGGGCCTTGAAAAATCCCACATCTCCACACCGCACTTAAATACGCATGACCATCGCGCGCCGTTATGGTTCATGATTGTGCACACCGCATGGCTACGCCATGACTGCGCATTCTTTTCAAAGTGCCATTTTCGTTCCAAATCACAGCGTCTTAGGCAACACAAAGCTTGTGTAGGACTGGTATACAAGCGTGATGCCCGTAGGCGTCCCTTCTTATTTTGTCAACATTCTTTCTTTCTTCCTTTCGTCACCCTTTCATGTTTTCTTGACCCAAATGTTTTGTCCTTTGGTGTCATTCTTCACCTCATTTGACAGGAAATAACTGCTCCCCTGCTCCACTGGTCGCATATGGCCCTTGGACTCCGTCACCAGCATTAACTTCTCCTGTTGTGCCTGCTACTGCTCCTGCGACTGTTCCTCCGTTACTACTGCTACTGCTTCTGGGACTGTTCCTGCCCAGTTCATCTTCCTCTTCAAGACCGTTCCTGGTGCGCACAAGTGCACCGGGGACACTTAAAAAATAAGAAAGACTTGTGTGACACGAACGTACCACACGTCAACCGAAGCGTAAAAATGACAAGCACTCGTGCACTATCTTCAACTGTTACTTCATTTTTGGTCGTCTTCATCGTCGTCCTCCTCCTCCTCTTAACACCCTCCGCACGCCGCGTCGAAGGGTACCAAATTCAAA